>OZ010612.1:63896720-63924220 GCA_963932145.1 Acanthosepion lycidas
CAGGTTTAGCCATTTCTTCTTTATTTTCACTGACATTTGATCCCGTGTTTATACGACGGCTAAAAGCCACAAGCTTAGTGATGCGGTGGGGTCATATTGACTTGAAACCTCAAATTGGTTCGTGATTGATTTTGGTTTTAGCCAAAGAAATGCAATTGTAATTAAGCAGAGGAACTGTTGAAAGAAGAGAATTAAATATCAATAATTTCCATTCAAATATCAATACTCTTTCTACAGCTCATCAAACATATTCATGTTATCAAATCTGTATAATGTGGTGTGCTCATAAACATATTGTCAGCGTTGCTCAGTTCTTTGAGGATATTTGCAAGAATTTAGTAAAAGACATGACAGAAGAGATTTATTTGAGAAAAAAAATGGGATGAATTATCTTTGGACCATTCTTGGCGGATCTAGTTAATGAACCAGCCGTTAGCATCAGTCACTGCTTCTAGACCACCTCAGAAACGTCGACATGTTCGAATACGATGATCTTTATCTATTTCGGACATTGTGCTAGCTATGGCGGATTTCAGAGATTTTATAACGTTGTTATAAAGTTGTGGGTTGACTTCCCTCCCAACTCTGCCTCATAGTCCCACGCATTTAGGTCTGGAGAGTGACCATATGTTTCGGGTAAGGAGATCGTGAAGATTACTACTGATTCATTCTTGCTTTGTCTTAGTCTCATGAAATGGCACGGAGCATTGTTAATAAGTGTCGAGTCTTCCTTTGCGCACGTTCTTTATCAAGGCCTCACAAAACTCCAGCACCTCCGCATTGACCTTTAAGCTCTGAGAAAAGGAAATAATGATGCATGGCATCTACCTGTTGTCCACCGACGCTCCGGAACCACCACAGTAGGCGTAGAATTTCTGTGCATGACCGTTGGAATGTCCTTAGTCTGTCTGTATAAATATCTGCCATTCCATCCACTGCCGTTTTGAGGTTGATCAAAGTTGGGTTTTTTTTTTCTCATCAGAGAAAAACCAAAGCGTTCTACGCTCTTAATATTTCGAATTAGTCAACAATCAAGGATCAGATGATAATAGGAACATTGTCCGAAAATAATTGTTCCAAATCATTTATTTGAAAAACATTTATTCGATTTTTAAATTCTTTAAAAAAAATAATCGAAAGGAAAATTAGACTAAATAATAATTATACGAAATGCCAAATTATTTATTGCAATAAAAATGTAAAAATGAAAAATGAAAAACACAAATGATAATTATTCGAAATACAAAATATCGTTAATAAAACAATTTAGTAAGAAAAAATCCCTATAACCTTAAATTATATGATACTGCATTCAAAGAGTCAGCTACTACATATATTAGAAGGTACAAGTAAATCTGAGTCAGTTACATTGAACGTAAAAGTTAATTTGGAGAATGGTCTATTTTTGTCATCAAAAATAAACTGGACAAAACCTTGAAGAAAGCATTTGAAAATGGTATTACCTGTTGAATTTCTTTAAGAAAATGCCATTCTTTTAGTATTGAGAGAATTGTTGCGAAAATAATAGTTCGAAAAACATATATTCTCATTGAAATTGAATGAAAATTAAACGAAAGGGATATTATATTAAGTGATATTTATTCGAAATGCAATATTATTTATTCCAATAAAAATGTACAAATTTGAATAAAAAATTGAAAAATGAGAATTATTCAAAATACGAATATTGTTAATAAAACAAAAAAAATCTTTTTATTTTTAAGTTAAATGATACCGTAAGAAAATAATCAACTATTGAAAAGTACTCGTTAAAGGATGCCATTAATATTTTAAGTTTTCCATTTACGACGCTGTATTTGATGTCGTTCTTGATATTTTGGCAACCTACTCTTAGTTTTGCAATATGAATTTCTTACAAGTCCTGTTCTTTTTTAAGAGCATCTAAGAATTTCCATATTGTGGGATGATAAGATGACAATCGCTGTAAAAAAAAAAGAAGCCTTATGCCATTCTTAAAGGATAGTATTAGTTCTAGACAAATCAACATTGACTCCCTCATAGCAAGACTACATAATTATTTCAAACATGGGTATCATTTAGTATAACTGTCCTTTCGATTAATTTTCATTCAAATAATTTACGCTTTGAATAAATGTTTTTCGAATAATTGTTTTTGAACTATTTTCTCGATGAGGATCAGACGGTTATATTTTGTTTTTACCACGGTTATCTTTAGTCTTTACCACATGAATTGACTACTGCGCATGATATATGACTTAATTACAGCCTGCCTTTTCATAGAGTGAGTTAATTTGAAGCTTGTTTTCATCAATTAGGTAGAAAAAATAGAGCTACTAAAATTCATCTGTTCGAAGAACTGAGCAATCCTGAATATGAGATTAAAAAAAATAGTTTCTGAGCCTGTCTTATGGGCAATGATATCCATTAATTCCCTCTTTTGTACAATGTGGGGGTGCCACCGCAGTTTTAAGAGCACTGGAATCACTCTTCTCACCAAAAGAAGAAACTGCCCGAAAGTATAAACACGGAACTAGAGAACAGATATTACACGGTATTTACTTGACCCACCCAAGAGGTCAGGTTGTGACACAAGGTCGGTTTTATGTGGGGAGCCCGAGCGCGAATACCCTGGCAAGGAACAAAAATTCCCCGAGCTCCCTCAACCGTCGGTTGCGCTGGCCTCGGTGCGAGCACCGATCCCTCCCTTTGGTGCAATGGAAGGGCGCCGCCTTGAGCAGCTGTTCTCCAGAGCTGGGCACCTCTTCAGTATAATTTGACTCTGTTTTTTGACGGACTCGCCCCTGAGCGCACTCTGTCCAAGGACAGAGACGCAAATGAGAGAGAGAACTGACATTACACTTTGATTTCAGCTCGAAAGTCGGTAATTATGCTGTTTAGGGATATTTAACTACCACTCTCCATTCGATGATATCATGCGACATAGGGTCGGTATTAATTTGCCCCCGCCCAGCAACCAGTGTTACTGCTGCAGCAATCCTGAAACATTCCCACTTTAATGCCATTAGGGAGGTGCTGCCCCGAAGTTGTAATCTCTAAGATCAATCTTCTCTCATAACTTTTAAAGTAAGCGTGAAAATTTTTCCCGCTTAGGTTGACGAGATACGGCATAAAGTGGGGAACCCAAACGTTTGCAAATGGGCTAAGGCCGAAAATGGCACAGGGCCCACAAGTACCGTCGTGCTTGAGTCGATATTACATTACTTTGGTGCAATGAGAGATGTGGGGGTCAGACATTCTTCATTTATTATTTGTGCAGTCAGAAACACAACTAAGAGATAAAATGTAGTTTGTCCGTCTGAAGAAAGATACTACACTTTGATCGCGTATTGATTTACTGTTAACTCATCTACTCATATTCAATTTTAATATTCATGTGCCTTTAATCGTGTAGGTCAAAGACAAAAATCAGACACTGCGACTACTTTGATGCTAGAATCGGCATCGACCTACCATCGGAAAGTTTGGTATCTACCCAACCGGGCAGAACTAAGAGAAAAATAAAGAATATTACTTTGAGCCGAGCCTGAAAACCGAGGCGTGTGCGGTCTGACCCTAGGTAGAAATTCGTAACCGTCGTACATGGAAACAAGCAGAAATAACGTATAGTTTTTCAGCTTGAGATTGTAAATGATTCCAGATCAGAAGAACAGGGAATCAGGCAGATAATGCACATTTCAGCCTGAACTGATCGATGCAGGCGGTGCATCAGCCGTGAAACATTTGCCTATGTTCTAGATGTCAGCTCATTGGCTTTAAATCCTACTAATATGTCACGGTAATCGTTTCTTAGCGAAACCTGCGTTGGTTCAGCAAACGGATATTTCATACTCATTATATTATCTGCGCAGTCCTTCCTGTTTTCAGCTTTTTTTGTGTGTGTGTGTGTGTGTGTGCGTGCGTGCGTGTGTGTGTGTGTGTATGTGTGTGTGTGTGTGTGTGTGTGTGTGTGTGTGTGTGCACCCGTGTGTGTGACGGAAGAGAGTGAGAGAAAAAGAGTCAATTTATGAATACGCATGCGTCCGGTGTCCAGAGGCGTGGTTAATGTGCTGAGGATAAGCGCATGCGTACAGAATAAATTACGGCGGTAAGACGATTTTATGAATGAGGTAGTTGGAACATAAATTTATGAATGGCGAGAGGAAAAATCATTTATGTGTGGGAGTAAGTTCAATATATTTTGCATATATGTATATATATATATATATATATATATATATATATATATATGTGTGTGTGTGTGTGTGTGTGTGTGTTTGAGTGAGTGAGTGAGTGAATATATATATATATATATATATATATATATATATATATATATATATATATATATATATAATGGACTTTTTCATTGTTTTCCACGTATGAGGCTCTGGTCGTTTAATTCTTCGAACCGAACTGCTAGTCGATTTGATTATATTGGTGAACCTATGTGCAAGCAGACTTTTCGGAATAGCGCAATACAGAGATCTGGTGTACACAGTGTTCCACAAGGTCTCCAATCAATCAGCCCGTCATGTTTTGAATTCAGTGTTTTCCTTCTCCTTGACTGGTTAGTAATCAAGGTTAAATATCTCAAACTTCACTACTATGAACCCCGTAAGTAGAGAAAAACGAAATGATGGATAGTTGTCTTTGCGTTCCCTATCTCTCAAAATATTCATTTCAAAAATGTATCCGTTCATAAATGGTGGAGCAGACTCCCAAGATGTTGCTTCCCCGATCACTATAGTCATAATCTGTTCAAGTCCAACGTTGGCCGTTATCTTGCACACATATACGCATAAGCTGTTCCTGTTAATCCGTAACGCACTCCCTTGAGTGGCCCACGGGCCTTGTACATGATGAATATGATTGTAAAAACAAAGTGAATGGAAAGAAATATTCATGTGACATTTCCCCCCTTTAGAACTTCATCAGATTAAAATAAATTAAGTTAAAGACAGAACTTTAGCTGAAGCAAATTCTAAATTCTAAATCCTAAATCCTAAAGATCATAACGCCTCACACGAAAATTCAAGGAATGCAAATATTTGTGTGGGCATATTTCCGTCTTTGTGATTAGTTATCTCCTCCGTCAATGAATTGTTTTGAATGTATTTTGCTGAATGCGGCTTTATATAGGTAGAAAGATGAATAGATAATGAGCTGAATGAGATAGATAGATAGATAGATAGATAGATAGATAGATAGATAGATAGATAGATAGATAGATAAAGAACAGACTCGGATAGTAGCTAGCTAGACAGATAGATAAGGAACAGACTGGGATAGATAGATAGATAGATAGATAAACATATATACTCGCGTATCATGCAACTTTTGAAGACCTAATTTTGAAGATAATTTTAAGAGGGTCGCATTGTACATGATATATAAAATTAGCGTATGTACTACTGGCCCTGGTTACGCCGTTGACCAAACTATATACCCATTTACTGTAGTCAAATTAGCTTCAAAATTAGGTCTTCAAAGGTCGCATGATACGCGAGTATATACGGTAGATGACGAAAAGACTATGATAGATAGATAGATAGATAGATAGATAGATAGATAGATAGATACTGAGATAGTATCTATCTCTATTCTTGAGATGAAGTATTGTAATAATTTAAATTATTCACATTGTTCGGACTGTTCTCCTTATCTTTATTTTCAAGGACACATGGCCCAATAGATAATCCAGTAACTTGACACAAATAGTTGTGAGTTTAATAGCTTTCTACGGTAAAAAAAAACAAACTTGGAGAGCTGAGTTAAAGGAAAATAACTGAGACATCCGGAAGAGGCATGACACGTGGAACTAGAACAATCTGCCTCGGTGGACGAAATAATGGGTTCAGTTCGAAATTCCAATCATCTGAAGAAGGTCGGAGCGTACAACGGCAGAAACGTCGTGAACGTGAATAGTAGTATTATTAGTAGTAATAGTAGCAGTAGTAGCAGAGATGCACCTGGTCTCTAAGGCTCACACAGTTTTGGCAGAGCGTCGGAACATCCTCCAGCCAGACTAATTCTTCTTGTGGATGACGTCCTTCCAGCTTCTATCACCCACGAGGGATATATGTGGCACAAGGCCGAGTTTAACTGGGTCATACAAATCCCGTAGGCTCGCCCCCCAAAAAAAAAATCCCCGTAAAACCCCGCATAAACGGGTCCGTGTCTGTCTAGCTCCCAGGTCGAAATCTGCCCTTCGACACAGCCTCGTCCGGTTTCATCTCTGCCCAGAGCAGAGAGTTCGACAAGAGCTGTGAACAGTCACAACCTCGGCAGAGCAGTATACATCACTGTTATATTTAACAGTCCCCACCCACGAGGAATGTATGTGGCACAAGTAGTTTACCGTGGTTTCTCAAAAATTTTACCCTTCGGCAAAGCCTCATTCGGGTTCCTCTCTGCTCAAGAGAGAGTTTGACAGTAATGTACACTGTTCCCGTGAGACTTACTTTCCTACTATTGTATAGTAAGTGGAAGAGTCCACAGTATCCTCATTAGATGGAAGACACCACAACATTTATTTTCTCACTGAAACAAAACGGCATCTCTGATAAGTCATTTCCGTCTTTCCTCGCGATCAAAATGGAATAGTCTATAATTTAGAAGGTATTGACAGCCGGCAAACTAACTAACCAAATGAATAAGTTACTAAGCTATAATAACTAGTTTTAACTCGTGATGAAATTTTCACGGTTTTCATATTTCAAATTTGTGATGAATCTTCAGTTGATGATTGTTCAAGCTTATGGAGAGTTTTACAGTAATCAAATATCTTTAGAAATTTCCTTATCGCCTTGTTATGTATTTGGACTTAACAACCTCAACAAATATTGTAATAACGATTATTAATATGAATGCCGGTCGTTATTATGGGAAGTAAGTGGGTACAAATGAAAATATTTGACATTGACAACCTTTTCGCTTTCAATGAAAAAGACTTTGAAGAATTTTTTTATTTCTTTCTTCTCTTCCTTCTTTCATTTTCTGACTGTATATAAATCTTGGCATGATAAGTGAGCTAATATATAGATTGGAAAATATACAACTTTTACGGAAAGGAAACCGCAAGACACTGGTATAAACATTACCCAAATTCGGTTATCCTCTGACAATTCTATGGGACAGTATAGAATACATACATGCTAAACAATCAAAGCTAATAGCAGAGAATTGTGATCAAAGGCCACGAAAACTGAAAGTGCTTTCTTATTGATATGACAATCCCTGCAGATTGTGATGTATCTTTGAAGAGCTTCAAAAAACTGTCGTAATAAAAGGATATTGAAGAGGAAATCTAAAAAATGTGGCACATGAGGATACCAATAAATGCAGTTGTAGTTGGATTGCTTGTAAAAGGTTCCGCTAAACTAACTGAAGGGATTTTTTAAGCTCATACCTTAAAGAAATAAAAAAAATTGTGCTTACAAGTATAGCTCAAACATTACGAGGAGCTTTATCTATGTAAAAAGTGAATGATCCTTGCACACGTTACTTTCGCTTTTACATCCCTTCTGTTTTACTTGGAGTAAATTGTTTTTCTCTAGGAAGTTTTATATCCTTTCGGTAATGATAGAATCTTGTACATTATTGGTAGGCAGGTGATGGGTCTATAGTTTTTCAGGTCCGTGTTTCTTTTGTTTTGGGGAGTAGGTATGTAACTTACTACCCGAGCCATTTGGAGCATTTTTATGGGTTTATGATTATATGATCGTATGCCCGTGCGGGGTCTTGGTTGGCTCTAGACAATTTTTTATCCGAAAATTGGTTATTCGGTTTATTCCTGGTACTTTACATTTTTATTTTTGTTTATTTATTTTTTTTTTTTTGGTGGTCGGGGGTCAGATGGCTGCGCTTGTTTCAGTAATATTGATATCCGTTCATTTTTAGCACTATATGTGTGTGTGTGTGTGTTGTTATCTTGTTGCTTGATCCATGTAGATCTTTCATCATGCATTTTTCAGTTTTCATACATGTTACACCAGGACTACGCTACCTCCTGGATATTACACGTGTGATTTATTTCTATTTTTAAAGACTTCCATTATATCTCTTAGATCTATTTTTCTTTTGCCTAAACTGATGAAAAATTTGAGGGGTGGTATTACGGCAAGGGACCTTCTGGGAAGTTGTATTCTTACAGATGCCAGTTTTACTCTTGAATCCCTAAAATAACAGCATGGTAGCCAAATGATGATTCCCCTAATCGATGAGACAATCGATTAAATATCTTTGTGTTCTTCTGATGTAACGCTTTTTTATTATTGAAATATATTACTGAATATATTACTAGCAAAACGATCTGTCCGAAGGGTAATTTTTAAAGGACAAGCGTTTGACTGGAAAAAAAACCGCGCACTGACAACGAATCTGTTGATTGATCTGAGCAGCAAAGCAACATTACAAGGGATTTGAAGATGTGGAGCGCCATGATCATTCATGTGCTGGAATGTCCTATCGCACAAAAGAAGAATTTCATCTATTAACCAAGGACTAGCCGTACCTGGTTTCATTTACGACGTACCACCCTCAACGGGTTATTTAATGGCGATAAGATTTTCATTACTTGTAATATTTCTTTTTAGAAAAAAAATTATTGCTGGTATTAAAACCTATTTTTATACGTTTTCACCGCAATTTCGGGGTTAACTATTAGTCCATAGTTAGGACCCTAACAGCTGCTACCACATCGGGTCAGAGTGTACTTGGGAACACCAGCAATTAAAAAGTGGTCCCACTATCGTCTAAACCTCCTGATCAGGCCCCTTGCTGTTGGATGTAGTTTATCGTCATGCCCAGGACGCTTTAAGCAAGGAATTTCACTACATTTTTTGAAATTATCTAAAATAAATAGATAGGTAAATAAATATCGACATCTCTGTGCGCATAAGTTAATTGCAAATTATGCTCTGTCAGCTAATTCCATATGACCTATTGTATCTGGTATTGTAATTATTTTTTGCTTATGGGTAGCTCCAGACCTTGTGCCAATCTAATATATGCTTTGCAAAGATCTTATATATCAAACAAGAGACATAGAACTAGTCATGGATAAAGTTTAGCAAAGCGCCGTATTTTCATAAATGAGCAACGTTACATTACACCAATATAATTTGTCTGCAAGCGGGTATGTTTGGTTTCGGAATCGAATTTTGAAAATAGACTCAGTGAAAAATATTGAATGCAGAAGAGGTGGGTGTAGGGAAATAGCCAAGCGACGCCCACGCCGTTTTTCTCTTGTCATTAGCTGACCGGCTGTCTCTCTTTACAAGATTACTGGTTCAACAAGTGGCTCAGACAGATGACCATCTCTTCCTCGTCTTAACCACCCACGCCTGGTCGAAATATCGAGCGCTCAACACCGCCTACCCTGAACCCGCTGCAGACTTCGACCCACTTTGGCCCACACAGTCACCACCTCTCCATTCTCCTTTTTCTAGCTTCCTACACTGCTCACTTGTCTGAACTGCGCTCATCTTGCAACATCCGCTTCAAGCGGCATCTTGGATCGAAGACATCAGTAGAATTCTGCTTTCGACTCGATACTGCAGTTTCTTGATATTCCCCTTGTACAAGTCTCGGGAGCCACATGAGGTAGAGGGATACAGAATAAGGGGAATAGTTTATGCGGATATATGATGAAGATAACGACTGACCCTAGATTTGAACAGACTAGTATTGTAGTAATCGGGTAAGCATCCTCTTCGCAGTCGGTTCCCCTAAAACAGGGCTTCGTGTTTAGAAAGTTATAACACATTTAATAAAAGAGATATTTTTTTCATCCTGTATAAGGCCCAAGATCCTATCGATATAGAGGGTTAGGGAGTAAGAATAAGAATTTACGTGAGGAATGTAGCAGTTAAACTTAGTCTTGAACAAGTTAACTTTGTAAATATCAGAGAAGCACCCACTTGGGAGTTGGTTCCGAAAAGCAGTGGTTCCTGGTAAGAAGATTATAACAAGTTGAATAAAAGAGATGATATTTTTATAAAATTTTTCATCCTGTACGGGGCCCAAGCGTCACTCAATATAGAGTGTTATAGAGTACGATGTACAGTTTATGGGTATATATGGGAAAGATAATAGTTAAGCCTTTGAACAGGTTTAGATTGTAGTGATCGAGAAATCATCCTCATGAGAGTCGATTCTGCAAGGGGAGGAAACTCCTCGAGTGGAACTTACTTTTCTCCAATAGATTAGGAAAGATTTGTCTGTTGGAAAGCGGTTGCTGCATAGAGAGAGTGTCTTACTGAAGGTGTTTGTTGTTATGTGCGCGGTATGTGGAAAATAGCATCCTCTAGGGAGTCGGTTTCACAAAACAACTCCATTAGAACTCACACTACATCAATGGTGAGTTTCTAAGCTTAGTTTTTATGATGCTTATGCTGCCAATTCGTCTAAGCAATTTCCACTGAAATAGCAGCAGATAATTTACGCCATTTTGACTATGTGAAAATGGGTTGCAGAGTGTGAGTAACGTAATTATATCACGGAAATATTCTAAGTGCATCTTGGAAAAAAATAATCAAAGCCTTTCACACTTCCGAATGCCTTCACACACACACACACACACACACACACATACAAAGAAAATGCACACACATACATGGGTACACTAAGAAAGAAAGAAAGAAAGAAAGAAAGAGAGAGAAAGAGAAAGAGAGAGGTGTGATAGATTGTGTATGGTGAAAGACGCGAATGTCTCTGAACAACGGACATTGTAACACGAATGACAGAGAGGAATACCTGAAAATGAGAAAAAAAAAGTCAGATGTTCACTAAGTGATATGAAGTTGTGGAGAGCCGTAATCTGGGTGGATGGACCAGACACATCGGGGAAAAATCAGAATTTCATCAAATGCTACCCCTACCTAAGAAATTACATTACCTGTTTTGACATCTAAAAAAAAAACAAAGAAAATAAATGAACGCACTTTTGGGCGCGAAAATGAATTGTAAATTACGCAGTCGTTATGTTCCGTCAGAAAATACACAATGGATCTACCTTATTTGGGATTGAAGTCGTTTGGTGCTTATCGGTAAAATAAACCAACATATAAATAAAAGGAAGCACCATAATTCTACTCTCTCTATATATATTATATTTAAGATATCAACTCGGAATGAGATTTCGGGGGGCCGAGTTCAAATCTCAGTCACTTACGCACCTTTTGGGAAAGGTATGTAACCATCTCTTCTCCTCACATTCAATAGCAAAACGGGACTGGATTCTTTAGAAACCAGTCTACCGCAGAAAGAAATGGCAACCTACTGCGGGAAAAAAACTTCTGCCTCGTCAGTCATGTATCAAAAGATACACGATCGCCCAGGCGGGTATTACGTATGACATATTTAACGGACTGACTGATTTAACAAAGGTCTATTCAAAATGGCTAGCTTAAGTGATAACTAGCGAGATATCTGACGCGTATTTAGTGATAGTAAACGTGATTCCTAGGTTGATCGCTGACAATATATCTAACGTGATAGCGAATATGATAGCTAGCGAGATACCTAACGTGATAGCTACGTGATTCCTTGTATGATCGTTAACAATATATCTAACGTGATAGCTAGCGTGACAGCTAACAAGATAGCTAGCGTGATAGACAACGTGTTAAATCAAGTTATAGCTCGAGTGATAGCAAGAATTGAAAAGAAAAACTAGCTAGCTCATGAAAACGGATTACAAAACAGAATCATGGCTCTCCACAACGCTCTACCATTTGTAGCAGTTACTAAGTTTTGTCTTTCGTTATCGCTTCTTATCCCTGTTCTGCTATTCTTCAATATGTACTGTGAGTGTCAAATTTTCCAATTTTTTTTTCTCTTTATGTAAAAGAAATTTCAACAGTCTCTTGATTCTAATTTTAAGTACACTGTTTGGTTAAATGCAAGAGAAACTAAAGAAAACATCTAAAAATCTACCTAATGAGCAGGTGTAAATATTTGGCAGACGCGGTGCTGGAATTGATTGTAAGGATAGGTTGTAGCGGTGAGCCATGATCGGCCACGTCTTGAAGGAATAGAATAAAACAGCTTGTATAAAAGGATGGAGAACTGGCTCTGGGAAGAGATAAAGAGAATAGGTATTTGTGGAGAGAAATGATCGGCCATGACTTGATCGAATAGAACAGAACAATGTAATAAAACGACAAATGCTTAATTAAAGCTGTAAAGAATTGGAAGTTGTGTTGCGTGATATAATTCTCATAGACAGAGCAAAACAGCGAGTAACAACTTGTGTAAAAGAATATAATATAGAATGAGACAGACAAAAACGTAAGAAATATTGCTTAGAGATCTAAAGGATATGAATTTGTGGAGGGCCATGACCACCTACGTCCTCAAGAGACACGACACAAAAGAAAGTTTGACTAAACATATACACTGAATAAATACATCACTTACATAATATACCCAAAAATTAATACGGAAAAATCAGTAACTTTTTAACCCAAAGCGTTCGGAACGACCAAGGTTTTGAAGAATTTCCCCATGCAGTAAGTCCAGAAAGAAAACACTTGTAAATTAAAATAACCCAAAACCAGTGTGCCATTTTGTGGTAGACAATTTTTAATGACAGAATCTATCTTACATATTTCAATCGTCCTTACTTCAGGAAGGCCGATTTGCAGCAACGGTTTCTCGGATCTCAGGATCGATGTTGGCCTGTGTCAAGGATGTCTTCAACTGATCCTTGAAGCATCGTTTTGGGCCTCTTGCCACTGACGAGTTCTTCCAACAGGATGAAACGTGGGAGTCGAGTGGGAAGAACACGTGACCCGCCCACCAGAGACGGTGATGAAGGATGGTAGCCTCGATGCTGGGGAGCGATGTCCAAGAGAGGACCTCGTTTTATATATATACATATATATATATATATATATATATATATATATATATATATATATATATATTGATTAAGCATAAATTTAATCGTCGAGGCCATAAAAGCAATTTTTCTTCCTGCGTATGACATTAAATTACATCCAGTGGCTAGAGTCCAGCTATTCTAGGCAGTATAGAATTACTTTTAACATGCAATTCTTCTCTTGTCTCCTCAGGCTCACAGTGGTATTTTTTAGGGTCGAAACTTGGGTCCTGATATATAGCTAGCTTACTTAGATTACTGAGAGGGACGAAATCCTAGCTTTTTTTAGTCACCTCTTTGGGAGTTGGGCATAATGTTATAAAACCTGCAATGTTATCGGTCCTGATCTGGCATCTCGGCTTAACTCGCTTTCCCACTAGCATCACTATATTTTTCTTTAATAAATATTCTCACTGTAATTTTTTCGATGAGCTTCATTCATTGTGTTAGTCTGGCTTTAATTTCGTCCAGTTAACTGATGTTTCTGCCACGATAAATGATTCTTGGGTGAAGGGTTATTACTAACATTATTTTGTTGAATTTCTTGTATATAAAATTGTAATCAATATACATATTCATTGGGGTTTCATTTATAATTGCCGTTATTTGTATTTCTCCCACCCCTACAGAATAATGGTACGCATGGGAACTAGTTAGGACTTCATAGAGACCAGAGGTATTAGGGTGACTGCAACAAGGAGGATATCTAAGAATCTGTTGTTTTGCTGTAAGGAATATTGTGGAATGTTTGGCTCAGTAATCATGGTTAACTAAATTTAAGATAAGGCAGATTGAAGACAAGCAATCCCCTATCAACCTTGTTGGCCTTGTGCCATATTACTGTATTTTTCAAGATAAATATCTCTTTCTTCTTTAGTGTCTGAATTGAACGAATTTAAGCGCAGTACTTTATTGGGGTGTGCGTTATGGTGTAATGTATATCGGCTTCCGTACAAATAGCCTCGGGAAAGTAATAATAAATCTCTTTTTCACCCAGCTATGAGTTTAATAGCAGGACAGACTGTGATATTTAGCCTTGTTTGGCAGTCAATCTACCCCAGAAAGAAAAGGCGGGAAAATTTTCTCAGAGGTCATGTATCGAAAGATACATGATCGCGCAAATGAATTTATTGGTAGCCAGTTTCCATGATTTTACTACTGAAATTGCTAGATCTAAACATCGATTATGTGTCTTCTCACCGGACGTATGCAACCTAAGCACGAGGCGATTCTAAGAGAACTAGAAGTCCTATCAGGATTAATTATTGGTGTCCACAATCTTCATAACATAAAGTAATCAGATGACACAGTGTTGATAGCAGAAACAGAAAAAAAAAGGTACAAAAGGTCCTACAGAAAGTAATGAAGGAAAGAGGGAAGAAAGGACTAATCATCAACTACAGGAAGACAGAATGCATAATTGATAGCCAAAAGATAAGCCCAAAATGCACATTACAAATCGGCAGTACCAATATCAAAACTTTTAATATCTAGGAAGTGTTTTAACAGAGGACGGAAAGTGTGACAATGAAATTCGAAGATGTGTTGGGATAGCGAAAGATGCCTTCAAAAATTATGTAGAGTACTAAGTAATAGGATTTTTTTTCTAGAAACAAGGAAGAGAGTACTAAACTGCTATGTGATATCTGACCTCCTGTATGACACTGAGGACGATCTCTGAAAATATGAAGTGACTAGGTGAAGCATATAAAATTTTGTTCTACAGAAAGTTGCTGGGAATACCGTAGAGCGAACATGTTAGCAACGACGAAGTTTTGGCGTAAAAAGAAACAAAAAGGAATCTAATACCTAACATCACAGTTGAATTTTCCGGGGCACATAATGAGGAAGGAGAGCTTGTAAAATGAGTCAAAGACTGAGGACTCGTCATCATTCTTCAGCCTCCCAATGGTTGGTCTGAACTCTATTGACAATCCCTTTCCACACTGTTCGATCTTGTATTTCTATCCCCAGTGTCCTACACTGAGTCCCAAGCTATGGTGTCTGGGAAAGTTAATTTTCATGAGAAGACACTTCCAGAAGGATAACCATAGGAGTAAGAATGAGACGATTTCCTTGTTTGCTTGGTGGCAATGGACAGTAAACTGTAATCGTTTTTGTTTAAGCTTAAGAGAGATTGGTCTCAGTTCTCCATAAATTGTGTTAAGCGTTGTATGTAATCTACTACTGATGTTCTGGATTTTTCTATGTAGATTTGCATATGTTCCATCCAGTTGTCTTTCAAGACGAACAGATAATGTCCAAGTTTAAAACTCTTTAAACTTTTCCTAGGTATCATGCTGCACAAAAATAATAGCAAACTTAAGTTTGAGGTTTACAGAAAAGCTACCAACAAGAATGACCTGGTCAATTTTTATTCCCACCACTGTATCAAGATCAGGTCGGGAATAAGGATAGAATTTTATTTAAGGACACTAAGCATCTGCAGAGCCTAAAATCTACCCAAAGAAGAAATATGCATATAAAACACTTTCAAAAACCTCCTAAGAGAAAGACATACAGAACATACCACTGCAAAAAAGATAATATTATTAACAATAAACTAGATAAAAAAAAAACATACACATAATACAACCTACTAACTCTGAAAAGTCAGACTTTGTGTCCACTATAATTTGCCTAACAACACTTTCATCATGATCAATCCTTCAGCCTCCCGATGGTTGGTCAGATCTCTATTGACAATCTCTTTCCACACTGTTTGATCTTGTATTTCTATCCCCAGTGTCCTACCCTGAGTCCCAAGCTATGGTGTCTGGGAAAGTTAATTTTCATGAGAAGATATTTCCAGAAGGATGCCATAGGAGTAAGAATGAAACGATTTCCCTGTCCTCTTGGTGACAGTGGCCAGTAGACTGTAGTCGTTTTTGTTTGAACTGGTCTCTGTTCTCCGTAAATTGTGTTAAAAGTTGCATGGGATCTCTAACTGATGTTCTGGATATTTATAAATAGATTTCCATATGATCCATCCAGTCGTCTTTCAAGACGAGGACATAATGTCCAAGTGTCTGATCCATAGCGTAGGACTGACTCAATCAGTGTTCGAAAATTTGGGACTTAATGAAGATGGAAGATTCGAGCGCCAAATCTTGTGGCGTTTGTTGCAGGCATACCATGAAATCTATGATTTGAGATCGACGATATTTAAAGTCCTCAACTCTTTTGATGGGTGTATTATGTAATAATTCCTACTCGAAACTTCAGTCAAGGTTGTGGTCCCTATTACTCACGTTCCAATGAGACCTACCTGGTACACTGCATGTTCGAGTGACTGCAAGAAATTTACATCCTTGGTAGATTAAGAAATTAATGCAAGATCATGGGCAAAATCAAGGCGAGTCAAATATTGTGGAGGGTATTGAATTCTCAGGGGTTTAACTGAGGATTACCAACAGTAGCAACAACTAAAATGGACAACAAACTTAAGTTGAAGATAAAATAATGACACACACACACACACACATACACACACACACACACACACACACACACACATATATATATATATATATATATATATATATCGAGGTTGACATGCCGTAAATCCAAACCAAAACCGATTATCAAAAAAAACTCTTTACAAAAATACGTCAATGAAACCTGATGTTCAAAGTGAAGTCTTACGAAGACTCGATACGAACTTATCCTAAAAATCTTGTCAGCATGAAATTACCCAATGAGGTTGATACGACGTAAAACGAAATAGATCAAACCAAACGAGACTCTGTAAATACCCCTCCTTACAAAAAAAATAATTCAATGAAACCTTATCTACAAACTGATTTCTTACACAGAATACATATTCTATTCATACGAACCTATCCTAAACATATTGGTGGTATTAAATAACCAGTTGATTTTGATATTCCGTAAAAACAAAACAAAACAAAAAAGAAACTAAATCTGGTAGGATGATTCGTATATGACTTATGCTGCTGCTTTACTCAAAAATGTCCTAACACAAACATCACAGGTGAATTCCTGCCTTGTCACGTATATGATCTAGAATTCTTACATTCTTTAACAGTACTTTCGAGGGTGAGTCAAAAAGTATTGCAATTTGTTTTAACATGTAAGAAATAAGGAAGACAATCAAACACCAAAAGGTTGCAACAGCAAGAGGGATAATCATTTCAATTTAGACTTAAATGCATCCTTATTGTTGAAAGTAGAGACCAAAAGGGTTATAAAAACCTCGGAGAATTCTCGTAAGATATCATAAATCATTTGTAAGATACAACATTTCAAATCTTAATAAAAAAAATGAACAATTTTGCTTTTGCTGTTACACCTGGTAAATATATATATATATATATATATATATATATATATATATATATATAGATAGATAGATAGATAGATAGATAGATAGATAGATAGATAGATAGATATATAATGTATATTTATGCAGCAATTTTTCACTAATGCATGTTTCATTAAATAATATAGACAAGTTTTTTATTCTTAAGTTGCTTTCATATTTTCTGATAAGTTTAATCACATTATCGTTGAAAAACGAAAGGAAGACATCATATTAATACATGTGTAAATCATATCTAACCTATATATATATATATATATATATATATATATATATATATATATATATATATATATACATATATGTACAAATATATATACATTAGTATGTATATATATATATATATATATACATTGGTATATATATATATATATATATATATATATATATATATATATATCAGTAGTAGTACTGGTTTGGAAAACCTCGGCTAGCTCCATTTGCAGATATGTCAGGATAAATCGGTACCCGATGATAAAACTGGAAATAAAAAAAGAAAGAACTAAAAACATGAGAACAAGACGAAACAAAACGCCATATGTTTCAAGTCCTTAGTCCAAAGAAAAAAAAACACAAACGAGTAGAAAGATTAAAATTTAGAGTGCTCAATACGGCAATAACCTAGAATAAATCCTAACTGTCCAGGCAAACCTACCTAGGTTTCACTTAAACAGATCTTCAGGGTCAACTTACCCTGTAAGTTTACCTTGAAGATACTTCTTCAGGGTGAACTTACCCTGAAGATCTGATTAGGTGAAACCTAGGTAGGCTTGCCTGGACACTTAGGATTTATTCTCGTATATATATATATATATATATATATATATATATATATATATATATATATAAAGATATGTTTATGTTTATACATTCTATTTATACATACAAATATTTAAGTAAATGCTATGTTTATAATAAACAGTATTAGACAATATTTACCGGCCTGAATGTCCGAGATTTTTTCCTCCGACAGCATTCGAACCTGTATCCTATACGGATCCGTCATTTATCTTGACGTGCCTTTAACCGATTTGGCCACAGAGGAGCGTTCGGTTAGCAAGGTCGAATTTACTGTCTTTAAACTTCAATCTTCTATGAATCTCTCACGTACATTCATATCTACTCATGTCGTATCAAATGTAAACAAATGATGTCACATATTATGAAATGGACAAGGTCCGACAATTATTTTATTGTGTATTTAGGCAGCAATCCTTCTTTCATGCAAGTTTGTTGAATATGACAGACAAGGTTCTTTGATAAAGTTGCAAGTCATCGTTGTCGAGGATTTGTAATTGCTGACGTTGTTCAGTCTGTTGGTCAAGCTAGATTACAAGTTATAGCCACCCACCTCAGGAACTATAACAAATGACCGCTCAACATAATTGCAGTAAAAGACACAGTTGAGCACCGTGCGTGTTTGAACAAACATGAATGTACTAAGTAGCCGGTGATTAATCTGGCAGACGGATGAAATTATAAAACGTCCATCGAGGAAAGAAATTACTACACCGGCCCGTTGTTTTCCGATTATCGCTCTACAACAGGCGCCTAATGTATGCACAACTTTGCTTCGCTAGGTAATTCAAATTACGAACATTCGATTATAAATTCGAATCCAATTGATTGCTCGCATTTCAGACGTATTTAGAGGAAAGCTCAGATATGCGTTCAGATATCCACATCTGTATGCTTTTCTTTCTTCTACCTCTCCGTTAGAAGTACTAATCAATCACTTTGTCTATTTTCATCGCAATAATCCGGACATTGATTTTTTTTCAAAGCTTGGTCGGAATGATTAAGCGTTTTTTTCTTTCTTTTATTTTTTTTTCATCTGCCTATATTTATAAAATCACAATGATGCGTTGATTGCTACATATTGATTATAACCGGACTTGCTTTCACTTGGCCAATTTTTATAACAAATTCAGAAAAGTAGTTAACGAAGTTGAACATAGAATATGCGGAACTAAAGGACCCATCAGTTTACAGGTAAAGTTGCTAAATGTAGCCGTAAGTTCTATGCTAACAGTTTCTTCTATCGCACTTCTCGTTGATGAGACTCACTTCCGGCTTCTTGCTTCCCAGGCAAATTTGATCTTCAAAAATTTAAATGCAATGTCAATCGTTATCTTCCACCTTCATAACATTTTCTTAGCATTTTGTAAGCAACTTTATTCACCCAGCAATTTTTTTTCTGTCACTGATTGTTGAATGATTGATATTGAATGTAAAGGTTAATTCTTGTTTTTTGTTGTCCTCTCGCCTTAATAGTAGTTTTCTCATATTTTCTAACACTCAGTAAACCCTTTGCATCTTAGTGGCTTTATGGCCTTGTTTGGGATGAAATGATTAAATGAAATATTTCGCTCAACGCCTCAAATTGCCAAAAAAACAAAACATTAACTTGAAAACTCGATACATATTTTATTTAATCTATCTCGAGTGGCTCTTGGGTCTTGTACAGGGTGGACATAAATTCGGAATTGATCATTTCGAGAATTTTGTAGCATGTTCTACACCATTTTCTGTTATCATTTCTTTTTCTGTAATATGTGCTTGGTACCACACAAACTTTTACTATTATAATCAAATCATTGGTAGAGTTTGTTTAGTTATTTGGTTCAGAAAATGATAATCGCGGATTCCCTTAATTTTCTCATCGGCGAATTTTTGATCCCCTGTGCCATTTTATTAATATTTTCATGATAAGGTTTCGAATGACCTCAGCATTGTGAGCTTTCAAATAAGATGTACCCACTATAATAGCATTTGACATAATAGATAGATAGATAGATAGATAGATAGATAGATAATGAATTGACTAGATAGATAGATAGATAGATAGATAGATATGAACAGACTGAGATATATGGGTAGATAGATAGATAGATAGATAGATAATGAATTGACTAGGAAGATAGATAGATAGATAGATAGATAGATAGATAGATAGATAATGAATTGACTAGATAGATAGATAGATATGAAAAGTCTGTGATAGATAGATAGATAGATAGATAGATAGATAGATAGATAGATAGATATGAACAGACTGAGATATATGGATAGATAGATAGATAGATAGATAGAGAGAGAGAGAGAGAGAGAGAGAGAGAGAAAGGGAGAGAGCGTGAGAGAGAGAGATCACCACTGTTACATTGGTTTGGTTTGGTTTTGTTTGTTTTCTTTTACGGCACATCAACCTTAATGGGTCATTTAATGCCAACAACTTTTTTTTTTTCCTGGTAATATTTCTGTTTTGTCAAAAATCTATTTCTCTTAATAATATTTTCGTCAAAAATGTATAGCTGGTAATATTTTTTTCAAAAACGTATTGCTGACAATAGTTCTTTCTTCAAAAACGTATTGCTGGCAATATTTTATACTGCTTTTTACTTCAGTTTCGGGGTTAACTATCATAGCTGGGACCCTAACAGGTGTTACCACCCCGAGTCAGGGTGGACCTGGGAACACCTGCAATGAAAGGTGGTTCTACGCTCCTCAAAACCTCCTGATCAGAGGCCTTGCTGTTGGGCATAGTTTATCGTCTTACCCAGGTAGCGGAGGTCGTCTGGGTGTTAACTATTTGACCATAGCTGGGACCCTAACAGGTGTTACCACCCCGGGTCAGGGTGTACCTGGGAACACCAGCAATTAAGAGGTGGTCCCATGCTCCTCGAAACTTCCTGATTAGAGGCCTTGATGTTGGATGTATTTTATCGTCTTACCCAGGACGCGGATACAGTTTGTCGTCATACCCAGCACGGACCAGTGCTAGATGTACCATAGTTAACCATTATCCATCCTACCTATCCTCATAAACTGAACTACTTATCTCGTTCTCATAGTGCTTACATAAACAAAAACCTTCAGTAAAACTCTGTCATGAGTGGTTCTTGGGCCTCATATAGGGGGGGAAATCAGTAAAAAAACATAGAAACCTAGATATGAATTGATGGGAAGACTGGAAAGATCCGAATGCTATTGAAAAAAAAAATGCACAAAGCTTCGAAAAGGGAAAATAAGAAAAGGAATACACTTGCAAAAAACTACAACTTTGTGGAACTGACTCCTGCGTGGATGCCTCCTTAATAACTCTGAACATCTTGACATCTTCAAGTCAATCGTTATATATACTCCCTATCTTCCTTTCCATAAATCCTTGCCCGATATAAGATCATTATATATCTCCCTTTCCAATAATCTCACGCTCGTCTTCACGTTTTCACGATTTTGACTGCAAACCTCTACATTGAGCATTTCTTGAAGCTTGTATGGGGAGAAATGCTGCTGAAAAAGAAATTAAGGGCGCTTCATTTGAGACTATAGGTTAGAGATCTAACCTAATTGAAAATTACAATTGAGTGATGATTTCAGTTTCTACTGAATGCTCAATACATGTGACCTTAGGCCAAACTTAGCTAATCTTATGAAGTATGTATTGGCGCATTTTTTACTCAGTGACACTTTTTCCCATTTTTATTCATCAATGTTACTTAATATATATATATATATATATATATATATATATAAATATATATATATATATATATATATATATATATATATATATATATATATATATATATATATATATATTTGGTTGAATTAACTAGAATACACATTTAAACTAGACATATTATATATTTTTATTTTAATCCTCTCAATTACCCAGAGAAAAATCTTAGTGTTGCTAGTAAACTAATCAAGGAAGGCGCCGTAGTTATTCGCATTTCTTTTTTCTTCCCCCTGTACTTTCAATCTCACCCAAGATCATCTTCAGGGTTGGATCGCTAAGACAAATGGTAATTTAACGGAGTAAATTTTTTACATGAGTCTTCTTAATAGGCATGTATTTCTAAGACGAATATAATTATTCTTAAATTTGGTTTCATTACACTTCATGTGATTTCAAAAATTATATTAGCTCTCTTGGGCGTGATGCTGAGTGGTAAAATCGTTCGCTTTCTGACCATGAGACCCCAGGTTCGAATCTCACCATAGGCGATTTGTCAAGAGGTCGATCCCAGCGTGCAGCACATTTGGAAAGTGCCGGAAAATCATATTACGTGTTGAACAGAGTGAAATTAGGTAGGCGGGACACTTAAGGGCGGCGTCGATAGCTGTACTAGAACGAAGTCACAAGTCATCGTGGCCGAGGGATTGGTTGTGCTGGCCTTTTTCAGATCGTTGATCACGCTAGATAACACGCTCTGACAAATTGTAACTGAGGTTGACTATGTGTGTTTTGAATAAACTCAGATGTGCCTGATCGAGCGTCGGGAACAGGGATTGGCTAGCCGCCCTAATAGTTGGTATCTTCGAATACGAGGGGCCAGCTATCATTTATTAGTTTTCTGTAATTTAGATTTTGTAGGGAGGTTGATTTTTGCTGATGGTAGGTGTTTTGTATATTTTCTAGTAGATAATTATTTTGTTCTGATCGATTGGGGTTGTGTTTTTCTCTCTAGAGGCAACAGTATGTTTCATGCTAAACGTAATCGTCAAGCACTTGTTCTGACGATTGAACTTAACATAAAACAGACTGCTCCCACTGGGTGTTGACATCAATGTCCACTTTTATATGCATGAACGTACTATGCCACATATCGAGCATGTTAACCCATAAATATAGCATACCTTAAAACTATAAAGTGTCATATATATATATATATATATATATATATATATATATATATATATATATATATATATATGTATGTTAAATTATATATTTAAATTATTTGCTCTGAATTTATATTGAGCTCTCTGGATTATATCCTCCTTAGGTTTATTCATACGGATTATCTAGTTTTTCATAAACTACATATATATATATATATATATATATATATATATATATATATATATATATATATATATATATATATATATATATATATAATGGAAATAAAGACTCGAAAACTAAAGGACATTAACAAGTGAAGATTTTATTTTCCAGCGTGTATTTATAAGAATAAAAAAAATATATATCGGACATTTTTTAATAAGAAATTTTTAAATTTAAGACCGCCCTGAAATATTCTGAAGGCCAACTCTGTAAGTCAAGGCAAACTACGGAGTAGGCAAAATGATGCAATTTAATTCCATAAAAACGAAAGTGAGTAAATGTTATTGTTGAATTTTATTTTCTTATGTGTTTATATATATATATATATATATATATATATATATATATATATATATATATATATATATATATATATATTTATTTATTTTCTTTACTTATGTGTTATTATATATATTTTTTATGTGTTATACATATATATATATATATATATATATATATATATATATATATATATATATATATATATGTATATATTATTATTATTATTAATGCTCTGTAAATTTACATTGAGCACTATTTTGTAAAAATAAAAAATATCTATAAGAACACCGGATTATATATCTTGACAGTTCTTATATATATAAGAGAGAGATTATAGTTTTTCCAGCGAGAGAAAAGTGTATAATTTACAAAGAAGAGAGAAACTGCAAAAGTTTTCGTTATAATTTGAATCCTTATACATACATACATATATATATATATATATATATATATATATATATAATTTCTGTATTCTTTTTAACATTTATATATATATATATATATATATATATATATATATATATACATATATATATATATATATATATATATATATATATATATATATATATATATATATATTTGTAAAGTAATTATTATTTATACATTTATTTTTGATATATATATAAGTGTATTTTTTTTAAATAAGTGAATGTCTTGTGTTAACCGTTTTCTTTGACCTTTAAAAAATATTATGATCATATATGTTTTCTTGGGAAAGAAGGATTTGTTGTAAGAAAGGAGATATTTCAAAAACTCCAGAGCCTAAGTTAACATTTTCTTAAGAAATTTTCCGTTTAATTACATTTTCTCGGAGTTTTCGTTGGGCTTTTTTTCTGTGTATGACTAATGTATTTCATAAAATGTTATGAATGACTTCTATTTTCTGTTTATAAATCCTTTTTTTTTTTTTTTAACTATTTTGAAATTTCCGCAAGTTTCCCCAATATATTATAAGGGTTAGTTACAAAGGTTTTTGCCATATATACCCGCCGCAGAATTATTATTTTAATTTTATGTTTTGTGTTCTGTTGTTTTACATAATACTTTTTGATGAGGTTGCAATTATTTTGATATTGTTCAGACACACACACACACACACACACACACACACAAACAAAGAAACAAACAAGCACAAACACACTTGATTCTCCCGTCTTTTTTGACGTATGAGGGTGAAACTGCTCAGTTCATATAGCTACACTCAGAAAATAAACACACATTTTTGGAAGAGCCGAATAGAGAACTGGTTCAGAGTGTCACAAGCTCCTCGGCAGGTTTTTAATTAGAAATCTGTTTATTATCTATCTATCTATCTATCTATCTATGTAGCTAGCTAGCTCAGTCTGTTCATATCTATCTATCTATCTATCTATCAATGTAACTAGCTAGCTTAGTCTGTTCATATCTATCTATCTATCTATCTATCTATCGATCTATCTATCTATCTATCTATCTATCAATGTAGCTCAGTCTGTTCATATCTATCTATCTATCTATCTATCAATGTAACTAGCTAGCTCAGTCTGTTCATATCTATCTATCTATCTATCTATCTATCTATCTATCAATGTAACTAGCTAGCTCAGTCTGTTCATATCTATCTATCTATCTATCTATCTATCTATCTATCTATCTATCTATCTATCTATCTATGTAGCTAGCTAGCTCAGTCTGTTCATATCTATCTATCTATCTATCTATCTATCTATCTATCTATCTATCTATCAATGTAACTAGCTAGCTCAGTCTGTTCATATCTATCTATCTATCTATCTATCAATGTAACTAGCTAGCTCAGTCTGTTCATATCTATCTATCTATCTATCTATCTATCTATGTTCATATTTAACTTCTTCGTTCTTATCCATCTATTTCAATTCTCTCTCTCTTTCCATTTTCTTTCTTTCCTTCTTCCTTTCTTTCTTTCTCTTTTTCATCTTTCCATTTATCTCTGTCTCTTTCTATCTGCTTTATTTATGTGTCTCTATATCTATATCCCTCTGTACATATCTATTCGTTTCAGTTGTTTCATTTATCTCTCGCTTCTCTCATTATTTCTCTATTTGTCTATCTTTTCATTTCTCTTTTTCTTTCTATCTATCTATCTATCTATCTATCTACTGTGATCTCTTCATACATATCTGTCTAGGGAGAGACAGACAGACAGATAAAGACATAGAAAGAATGAATGAGATAGATAGATAGATAGATAGATAGATAGATAGATAGATAGAGAAAGAGAGAGAGCATAACAGATAAGCAATGATTTTTATAACATCTATCCTCAATAAAAACACAATATTATTTCATCGATATTAGATTAATATATTTCTTGCTGGATTCGTTTCTCAACCGCCTAGCTGCCAATGTCATTAATATTCACTAAAGAATTAAGGGTCTTGACAAAGAAGAGGATTATTCTGGACAATAAATGTTACGCTACATATCTTTTTCTTAATGGAAGGAAAATATTCTGACATGTCAATATATCTTGAATATTTTTTTAAAAAATTCGACAATGGTCGTATTGATGTGAATGCGTGTTTTCTTATTAAATGCCTTTAAAATGAACGAGATTGTGTTGAAAAAATAATTGTTTTGTAAAATGCTCTCTTCTTCATTAGCCTTCGAATTTACTAAAATGGCTTCAATGTTGGAGATACGGGCACGAATTGCGGAATTGGAGAGGTTATTTACATTCCCTTACGTGTTAATACCCTTGAGAAAGGTATGAATCATTTTCTTCTCTCCCACTAAGCTATGGGTAAATAGCAGGACAGACCTGGTTTATAGCCCTGGGTGGCAAATGGTCTAACCGCAGAAAAAATGGCAACCTGCTGCAGGAAAAAAAATCTGCTTCGTCAGTCATGTATCGAAAGCTACGTGTATCATGCGTGGTACATATCTGATTAACTATAAATGTATACCTTTTTTTATCATTAGAGCACCGAATGTATATATATATATATATATGTATATGTATATGCATATATATATATATATATATATATATATATATATATATATATATATACGTGTATATATATATATATGTATATATATATATATATATATATATATGTTATCTATATTACATCATATCTTAATATGCAACATTCATGTGTTGTAAGTCACTGTTTTGGCGCGTCAGTGTAATATTCGATGTCGACTCACAGCGTCCACTTAGTTTGTGTAGCAGAAGAACGTTGGTCTGCTTCCGGCTTCTGCTGCAGCCAACTGCGATCGCAGAGGGAGGCCGTGCTTTGTTGTATCAATGGGAGGTGAAAAAGAAAGAGGACGATACGCAGACGAAGCGACGAAGCCAACAGAGTTATAAAGATAGCGGGTGGTTAGAGAAAAAGTGCGCTTGTGATAGCATAGCAATAGCAGGGAGGAGGTTGAAGAAGAAGAGGCAACCCTTGCCGTAGACTCATTGTAAGAATACATTGATCGCTTTTGTTTTGTTTTTCTGCAAGATCGTGACATTGTGTCCGTTCGATGTATGAATGGGATGGACAGCGTTCGATGAAAATAACGAGAGATTGCGTCCTGGGCATGACGATAAACTACATCCGGCAGCAAGATCGGGACATTTTGAGGATGACATAACCACCTCTTAATTGTCCCCAGTTTCATCCTGATTTGGTGTGGTAGAACCTGATAGGGTATCTGTTATCACCATGTAAATTGTTAAGTAAACCAGAAGAGTATTATACGACTAGTGCATCGAATGAACTAGCGATGAAACTGTTAACTGTTCACTATTCTCTGAACCTTCTCTCCTACTAAAATTATAGTAGGCGAAACATAGACTTTTAGAGGGAGAACACCACAACAGTATCAGCTATGGGGAAATAGTTAAATCCCGCACTGGGGTCAAATTCTTATAAAGTTTAGAAATTAATTTTTACATTAAAATTAATATATTTAAGAAATACAGTTTTGGCAAAAAAGATCAGCAACACATTTGTCTCTCGACATTTTTACCCTTTTTACCTAATGAAACCTCATCTACAAACGGCTATCTTACAAAGAATACATATTATATTCATAGCAGCCTCTTCTAAAACTCTTAGCGCCATTAAATAACCCACTGAAGTGTTGATATGTCGTAAAACAAAATAAGACTGTTCTTGTTCCACTGTTCATGTCTA
>OZ010612.1:63934220-63949220 GCA_963932145.1 Acanthosepion lycidas
AAAAAAAACAAAAAAATCAAACTAAAAAAAAAAAAAAATAAAATAAAAAGGCCACGCAGGTTGTAAAAAGTTCTGTTGAGCTTACAAGAAAGGAACTGTCTAATGGAGAAAATTTAATTTCTTTTTCCGGACGCTCTCATAACGAGAATGAGTTTACATCCTTAGAAATTAAAATAGGGTTCAATTTTAAATATACCGACGCACACCCGCACACACATTCAGGCACGCATAAACTCGTACAAATACACAGACTCAAAAACAAACTAAAAGACTTATACAATCAAATACATATATTTAAGTACCAGTAAATATTTATCAGAACATACGCAAAAATATATATAATACGGTTTCGTATTGTTTATTATCAATCTATAAAACTGTTTATATTATCAAAATTGTGTGTATAGAAATTTAAAAAAAAAAACAAAAAAAAAACGAATTTTTTACAAGTCATTAAACCTGATTCCGACTTCAATTTGCGAAACGGCATCTTTAAAATTTTTTTTTTTTCCTCAAGTTTAACGAAGAATTCCTTCGTCGGAGAAAGGAAAAAGAAAAACATAAAGCCGAATGACCCCGGGTCAAAGGTGAAAGTTTCATTTCGAGGATTATGAAACAGCCTTTTCCCACACGCACAGTGACAATACGTTTGGATACAAGATTTTACGGTACACGCAAGAATATCACAGATTTTAGTTCAAAAGTGAGTAATGATTTTTTTTTAAATAACTTTCAAGTTCATATAAAATTGCTTATGTATGAAAGGCGTTCTTATTGATGTAAACATTGCTGAGTTCGATTCATGAATTCTTATCATGGAAACCACAAAGGCATGAAACTAAAAAGTCTTTCGAAAGATGCGATTTGTTGGTAGATTGTTTTTGTTTTGAGGACCCTTTACAACACAAAAGTACGATAAGTTGTTTTTTTCTCTTTTCTTTGTTCTTTTCCTTTTGTTATTTCTCTTTTCTTCTTTTCTTTTACTTCTTCTTCTTTTCCTCCTTCTTCCTCTTCTTTTTCTTCTTTTCCTTCTTCTTCTTCTTCTTCTTTTCCTCCTTCCTCTTCTTCTTCTTCTTCTTCTTCTTTTCCTCCTTCCTCTTCTTCTTCTTCTTCTTTTCCTCCTTCCTCTTCTTCTTCTTCTTCTTCTTCTTTTCCTCCTTCCTCTTCTTCTTCTTCTTCTTCTTCTTTTCCTCCTTCCTCTTCTTCTTCTTTTCCTCCTTCCTCTTCTTCTTCTTCTTCTTTTCCTCCTTCCTCTTCTTCTTCTTCTTCTTCTTCTTTTCCTCCTTCCTCTTCTTCTTCTTCTTCTTCTTCTTCTATATTCCGCAATTTTTTAGAAAGTTCTTTCTTCCATATTTATTTTTTCTTTCACATTCACTCTCTCTTTTTCATCTTAATGTGTTTTTTTTTTTTTCTATTTTCTTTCTTTTTCTTCTTTCGTTTGCTGCTTGCACAGCGCCTTTTACTTCCTCTCTTACTTAATTGCTTGCCTTTGCTGGCCTGTTCATACTCTTTCTTCTTCTTCTTCTACTACTACTACTACTACTACTACTACTCCCCTCCCCCTCCATTTTTCTCCCAGTTTCTCAATTTTCACCCCCTCTTCTTTGTTATCATCTTTTTCTTTTCTCTCTTTCATTCATCGTTGTCTCCTTTCTTAACTTCTATATATTGTTCACTCGCTTACTTTCATTATAAACCTTTTGCATGTTTTTCTTTCATTTTTTTTTTTTTTTTCGTCGACTTACTTGATCGGGAGAATGATTAAAAAGGATATTCTCTCTTTCCTCTTCCTCCTTCTCTGATATCGCTTTTCCGTCTCGCCTAACGTTCTTCCTCTTCTTCTTCCTCTTCTTCTTCCTCTTCTTCTTCTTCTTCATCTTTTTCTTCTTCTTTTTCTTTCGACTCTTTGAGTTCTACTATTTTTTTTTATCTTCCTTCCCAGTTTTGCTTCTTTACATTAGTTTTCTTTCTCCGCATTTCTTGTTTTAGCTCCTCCTCCTCTTCCTCATCTCAACTTCTCTTTCAACATGTAACCTTTTTTCCTCTTCTTCTTCCTCTTCCACTTCTTCCTCTTCCACTTCTTCCTCTTTCACTTCTTCCTCCTCCTCCTGTTCTTCTTCTTCCTCTTCTTCTTCTTCTTCATCTTCATCTTCTTCTTCTTCTTCTTGTCTCTACGCACCGTGGCAAATAACACAAAAATGACTGCTACAAGTTCGCGAAAAGGTAGAAGTATCACGCCCTAAGGAAAAAAAAAAGAAAAAAAGAAGAAGCATTTTCTGCCTCCCCCGTTTGACTATGAGTCTGTTTGTCTGTGTGTCTCACTCTGTGTGTATGCGTGCACGAGCGTGTTTGTGTGTGTGTTTCTGTGTGTTTCTGTGTTTTCAAGTTTGTCTTTGTATACGTGTGTTTGTGTTTGCGTGCTTTTTTCGTCTGTGGCGTACTTGTGTGTGTTTGCGCCCGTGTGTTTATGTGTTCGTGTGTACTTATGGATGTTTGCGAATGCGTATGTGTGCGTGTGTTTGCGCATGTGTGCGTGCGTTTGCATATGTGTGCGTGTGTTTGGGTTTTCGTTTGTGCGCGCGTGAGTGTGCGTTCGTGGGTGTTTGTGCATGTGGTTGTGTGTATGTTTGTTTGTCTATGTGTGTGCGTGTGAGTTTGTGCGTGTGAGTTTGTGCGCGTTTGTGTGTATGTGTGTGTTTCAGTTTATGCCTTTCTGTTTCAGATTGTTGCGTGTATGTTTGTTGTACGTCTGTGTGCTTGTTTATGTTTGAAATTGTGTGTGTGTGTTCGTTTCTATGTGGGTGTGTTAGGGTCTTTGCCCGCTTATGTCTATTTGTGCCTGTGTGTCTGTGTCTGTGTGCGTGTGTCCGGACGATCGGAATCAGTTGTGCGTGACACGATACTAGACACGCAGAGAAGAAGTGTTTCACCTCTTTCACTTTCTCTTTCTTTTCATTAGATAACACTCTTTCTCTCTTCCTTTATTATTATTATTATTATTATTATTATTATTATTATTATTATTTATATCGATCATTATGTTCTCACTAGAGGAAACCCTAGAAGTGATGAAACATGTAGGAAGACATGGAAACATCCAATAGACGTCATTATTTAAAAATAAAAAGATATTACTTGAATACAGTGAAAAGTCCTGAAATATTAATGAGACATGCTGTCACTTGTCCCCTGTTTTTAATAATAATAATAATAATAATAATAATAACAATAATAATAATAATAATAATGATAATGATAATAATTTGTAAATTGAAAAAGTGTGTAAATTTCCATAAGTTTATATATGAATTTACGATTGTACACAATTTACGATATATGTGTTTCTCCCAATACTCTGCCCGTACCAAAAAAGCTGACGTAGACAAAACCCGTACCCCTCAGTGGTTACGTAGTGCAGGGCTGAAGGCTGAAACTGAAGGTTTTTATCCTTGCTGCACAGGACCAATGCTTGTTAACTAGGAATTATCAAGCACATATACTAAAATATTTTGTTAGACCAAAATGCATTTTCTGTGATAACAATTGATCATCTTGTATCGGGTTGCACGATATTGGCACCTACTGAATATAAAACCCGGCATGACAGAGTGGGCCAATATCTGCACCGGAAAATCTGCAACTTCTACGCGAAGGAAACTGAAAGAAACTGGTATGAACACCACCTAGACCCGGTTACGGAGATTGGACCTGTTAGAATTTTATGGGACTACACAATACACACTGACAGAACAATCAAAGCCAACCGCCCAGACATTGTTATTAAAGCCGACAAACAAAAAAAAATGCCTCCTTATTGATATGTCAGTCTCTGCTGACTGCAACGTATGTTTGAAGCCATTCAAAAACCTGTCAAAATACAAGGACCTTGAAATAGAAATCTCAAAAATGTGGCATATGGGAAGATCAACAATACCTGTTGTAGTTGGAGCCCTAGGACTTATTGGAAAAGATTGCAGTAGACTAATTCAAGGGATTCCTGGAAGTCCATGCCTCAAAGAGATACAAAAAAAGTTCTGAGAAGTACAGCCCACACTTTACGAAGGGCTTTATCTATGTCATTTTTTTTTTTTTTTTTTTGTCAGTGGAAAGTGTCACGATGCCATTTCTTACCTTAGGTTCCGGTGCGGAACCAAGATTGAAATGTGTAAACGTCAGAAATAAAAGAAAATATACAAGGACCTTGAAATAGAAATCTAAAAAATGTGGCATATGGTAACATCAACAATCCCTGTTGTAGTCGAAGGCCTAGGACTAGTTGGAAAAGACTACAGTAGACTAATTTAAAGGATTCCTGGAAGTCCATGCCTCAAGGTGATACAAAAAAATGTTCTGACAGCCCACATTTACGAAGGGATTTATTTATGTAATTTTTTTTTTTTTGGTCAGGGGAAAGTGTCATGATGCCATTTCTAAATTAAGGTCTCTGGGCGGGAGCCGAAAAGAAATGTGTAAAAGACAGAAATCAAAGAAAATAATAATAATAATAATAATGATAATGATAATAATAATAATGATAATAATAATAATAAACACCGTATCCATCTTTAGTTACGCAGTGCAGTGAGAAAAGCTGAAACCGATGGTTTTTGTTCTTGCTGCACAGGACCAATGCTTGCTAACGGGAAATTATCAAGGACACAAAATGAAAAATTGTGATGGCCCAAAATGTAGATTATGTGATAAATATCCAGAAACATTGACCATCTTGTGTCGGGTTGCACAGTGTGAGCATGCACTGAATATAAAACTCAGCAAAAGTGAGTCAATATCTGCACTGGAAAATTTGCAAATTTTGCGGGAATGAAACTGCAAGATATTGGTATAAACAGCACCTAGAGCAGGTTACAAAGACAGGTACAGTAACAACTTCTTAGGACTTTACAATATACTCAGACAGAACAATAAAATCTAATCAACCATAGGTTGTGATCAAAGACAGGACCAGTAAAAACTCCATAGGATTTTGCAATATACTCAGACAGAACAATAAAATCTAATCGACCATAGATTGTGATCAAAGGCAAGACCAGTAACAACATTCTGGACTTTGTAACATACTCAGACAGAACAATAAAAACTAATCGACCATAGTTTGTGATCAAAGACAGGACAAATAACAACTTGATAGGACTTTGCAATATACTCAGACAGAACATAAAATCTAATCGACCATAGATTGTGATCAAAGACAGGACCAGTAACAACATCTTAGGTCTTTGCAATATACTCAGACAGAACAATAAAATCTAATCGACCATAGATTGGGATCAAAGACACGACAAAAAACAATTTCATAGATCTTTGCAATATACTCATATAGAACAATAAAATCTAATCAACCATAGATTGGGATCAAAGACAGGACAAATAACAACTCCCTAGGACTTTGCAATATACTCAGACAGAACAATAAAATCTAATCGACCATGGATTGGGATCAAAGACAGGACCAATAAGAACATCTTAGGGATTTGCAATATACTCAGACAGAACAATAAAATCTAATCAACCAAAGATTGTGATCAAAGACAGGACCAATAACAACTTCGTAAGACTTTGCAATATACTCAGACAGAACAATGAAATCCTATCGACCATAGATTGTGATCAAAGACAGGACCAGTAACAACATCATAGAACTTTGCAATATACTCAGACAGAACAATAAAATCTAATCCACCATAGATTGTGATCAAAGACAGGACCCGTAACAACATTCTGGACTTTGCAATATACTCATACAGAACAATAAAATCTAATCGACCATAGATTGTGATCAAAGAGAGGACAAATAATTTTATAAGCCTTTGCAATATACTCATACAGAACAATAGAAATTAATCGACCATAATTTGAGATCAAAGAGAAGACCAATAACAACTCCATATGACTTTGCAATATACTCAGACAGAACTATATAATCTAATAGACCATAGATTGTGATCAAAGACAGGACCCGTAACAACTTTCTGGACTTTGCAATATACTCAGACCGAACAATAGAATCTAATCGACCGTAGATTGTGATCAAAGACAGGACGAGTAACAACTTTATAGGACATTGCATTATACTCAGACAGAAAAATAAAATTTAATCGCCCATAGTTTGTTATCAAAGACAGCATCAATAACAACTTCATAGGACTTTGCAATATACTCAGACAGAACAATAAAATCTAATCGATCATAGATTGTGATCGAAGACAGGACCAATTACAACTTCATAGGCCTTTGCAATATATTCAGACAGAACAATAAAATCTAATCGATCATAGATTGTGATCGAAGACAGGACGAGTAACAACTTTATAGGACATTGCATTATACTCAGACAGAAAAATAAAATTTAATCGCCCATAGTTTGTTATCAAAGACAGCATCAATAACAACTTCATAGGACTTTGCAATATACTCAGACAGAACAATAAAATCTAATCGATCATAGATTGTGATCGAAGACAGGACCAATTACAACTTCATAGGCCTTTGCAATATATTCAGACAGAACAATAAAATCTAATCGATCATAGATTGTGATCGAAGACAGGACGAGTAACAACTTTATAGGACATTGCATTATACTCAGACAGAAAAATAAAATTTAATCGCCCATAGTTTGTTATCAAAGACAGCATCAATAACAACTTCATAGGACTTTGCAATATACTCAGACAGAACAATAAAATCTAATCGATCATAGATTGTGATCGAAGACAGGACCAATTACAACTTCATAGGCCTTTGCAATATATTCAGACAGAACGATAAAATCTAATCGATCATAGATTGTGATCGAAGACAGGACGAGTAACAACTTTATAGGACATTGCATTATACTCAGACAGAAAAATAAAATTTAATCGCCCATAGTTTGTTATCAAAGACAGCATCAATAACAACTTCATAGGACTTTGCAATATACTCAGACAGAACAATAAAATCTAATCGATCATAGATTGTGATCGAAGACAGGACCAATTACAACTTCATAGGCCTTTGCAATATATTCAGACAGAACGATAAAATCTAATCGATCATAGATTGTGATCGAAGACAGGACGAGTAACAACTTTATAGGACATTGCATTATACTCAGACAGAAAAATAAAATTTAATCGCCCATAGTTTGTTATCAAAGACAGGATCAATAACAACTTCATAGGACTTTGCAATATACTCAGACACAACAATAAAATCTAATCGAACATAGATTGTGATCAAAGACAGGACCAGTAACTACTTTATAGGACTTTGTAATATACTCAGGGAAAACAACAAAATCTAATTGATCATAGATTGTGATCAAAGACAGGAACAGTAACAACTACATAGGACTTTGCATTATACTCAGACAGAACAATAAAATCTAATCGACTTTTTTTTTGTGATCAAAGACAGGTCCAATAACAACTTCATACTACTTTGCAATATACTCAGACGGAACAATAAAATCTAATCGATCATAGATTGTGATCAAAGACAGGACCAGTAACAACTTTAGAGGACTTTGCATTATACTCAGACAGAACAATAAAATCTAATCGACCATAGAATGTTATCAAAGACATGAGCAATAGGACTTTGCAATATACTCATACAGAACTATAAAAACTAATCGACCATTGTTTGTGATCAACGACAGGACCAGTAACAACTCCATAGGACTTTGCAATATACTCAGACAGAACAATAAAATCTAATCGACCATGAATTGTGATCAAAGAGATGAGCCGTAACAACTTTATAGGAATTTGCAATATACTCCGACAGAACCATAAAATCTAATCGATCATAGATTGTGACCAAAGACAGATCAAGTAACAACTCCATAGGACTTCGAAATAGACTCATACAGAACAATAAAATCTAATCGACCATAGAATGTGATCAAAGATATGAACAATAACAACTTCATTGGACTTTGCAATATACTCAGACAGACCAATAAAATCTAATCGACCATAGATTGAGGACTAAGACAGGACCAGTAACTACTTTATAGGACTTTGCAATATACTCAGACAGAAAAATAAAATATTATCGACCATAGATTGTGATCAAATCTAATCGACCATAAAATTCCACTTCTTTAACGGTTTCTGCTGAAGATCTCTCAATTATGAACCATGCGTGATACATGCTTTAGCGATCATGTATCTTTCGATACATGACAGACGAGGTAGGTTGCCATTTCTTTCTGCGGTAGACCATTTGCAATCCAAGGCCTATCTTGCTATTTACCCATAGCTGGGCGGGTTGGGGAGGAAGTAGAGGATTCATACCTTTCGCAAGGGTATTATCACGTAAGTCAATGTAATGGATTCGCCTGGAAATCGAACTCGGCTCAGCCGATTGCCTCAATCCGAGCCGCTATCCATTACTCCACCGTGCCTCCTCGTTGAATTAAGTTCATTTCTGTATTGGGTTAGGGACATATTAATGAAACCCAAGAATTCTGTCATGCGTCATACATGCATAGGTGATTATGTGTCTTTCGATACATGATTGACGAGGAATATTTTTTTCCCCGCAGTAGGTTGTCCTTTCTTTCTGCGGTAGACCAGTTGCTATCCAGGGCTATAGAACCCGGTCTGCTCTGATATTTAACGATAGCCGGTGGAGTGTTGGAAGAGAATTTCCCTAGGGTATTAACATGTAAGTGAATGCAATGGATTCGACTGGAATTCGAACTCGGCTCTCTGATTCCTCACTCCGTACAGCTATCTATTACTCCTCCGGGAAAATCTACAAGAGGATTCATACCTTTCCCAAGGGTATTAACACTTAAGTGAATGTAATGGATTCGACTGAAATTCGAACTCGGCTCTCCGATTCCTCAAACTGAGACACTATCTATTACTCCACCGTGTCTCCTCGTTGGATTGAGTCTATTTCTGTATTGGATTAGGGACATATTAATGAAATCCAAGACCTCAGTCAGTCTGTTATGTGCCATGCATGATACACACTTAAGCGATCATGTATCTTTCCATACATGACTGACGAGACAGATTTTATCCCGCAGATTTTGACATTTCTTTTTGCAGTAGACCAGTTGCCATCCAAGACTATAGAACCCGATCTGTCCTGCTATTTACCCAAAATGGTGGTGCGGGAGAAGAAAAATATTCATACCTTAGGGTATTAGCATGTACGTGAATGTAATGGATTCGACTGGAATTCGAACTCGGCTCTCCGATTCCTCAATCCGAGCCGCTATCCATTACTCCTCCGGGAAAATCTAGAAGAGGATTCATACCTTTTCCAATGGTATTAGCACGTAAGTGAATGTAATGGATTCGACTGGAATTCGAACTCGGCTCTCCGATTCCACAATCTGAGCCGCTCTCCATTACTCCTCCGGGAAAATCTAGAAGAGGATTCATACCTTTCTCATGGGTATTAGCACATAAGTGAATCTAATGGATTTGACTGGAATTCGAACTCGGCTCTCCGATTCCTCACAGCGAGACACTATCTATTAGGTTGGTGCAAAAATAATGACGGTTTTTGACGTATTTTTTTATGTCAAAAACCGTGATTATTTTTGCACCAACCTAATATTACTCCACCGTGTCTCCTCTTTGGATTGAGTCTATTTCTGTATTGGGTAAGGGACATATTAATGAAATCCAAGACCTCAGTCAGTCAGTTATGTGCCATGCATGATACACACTTAAGTTATCATGTATCTTTCGATACATGACTGACGAGACAGATTTTATCCCACAGATTTTGACATTTCTTTTTGCAGTAGACCAGTTGCCATCCAAGTCTCTAGAACCCGATCTTTGCTGCTATTTACCCAAAATGGTGGTGGGGGAGAAGAAAAAGATTCATACCTTTCCCTAGCGTATTAGCACGTATGTGAATGTAATGGATTCGACTGGAATTCGAACTCGGATCTCCGATTCCTTAATCCGAAACATTATCCATTACTCCACGAAGAGACAGAAATCGCTTTACGATTCCAGTACCTTCTTCAATATTTTCTTTTTTTTTTTTTTTTTTGTCTGTTTCGTTTTTCTCTCGTTCAATTCGTTTTTTATTTCATTTCAAAATCTCCAGAGGACTGCTGTCTTGTTTACGGCGACAAATGACACTTTTTTATTTGCAGTTCTCAAGCAATGTCTTGATATTCATGCAGCTTTTAGTTCAGTTTTATCCTAAACTCAACTTGAACCTCGGCTGGCCATATTTTGACAGTTCTTTTATTTTACGATGTGTATATCTGGTCTGATAACAGGAATGTACTGATCTCTTCGAATTATAATTACTTTAGATAAATCTATCTGCCCTATTCATTCAAGAAGTTGGTAAACATGGCTCTCCACTATCTTCCGGAGATCGAATTATTTTCTCGTTACTATCTCCCTACGCCAATCATTGTTCTAGCATCAGTTTACACAAGCTCGTTAGCGAGATTACTCGATGTTTCTATCTGTACTTACTACATTCAATATTTCCTATGAGTGTTGTATTCACTAAGCCCACTTGCCTCGTTATAATTCTAAGAAATACCAAATATCCTTTTCTGTCTCTAATTGTAAATATCTGTTTTTAATTTCTGATTTTCTTGAAAATTCGTTTGTGTTTCATTTCTTCCGTCCATTGTATGCTCAGAATCTTTCTTTTCTTGTCGTTTTTTTAAATCGAATTCACCCACTTCCAAACAAGGAAATAAAACCCCTAAGGCAAAAGATGTTACTAGGTGAGAAAGAAGCATCAGAAGCACTATTTATGAACGTGAACAATGGAAGAGTAATGGAGAAAGCAGTAGCTAACGATTAACGTTGCATTTGAATTTTTGAAGATTAAAGTTGGAAAGCATGTAGCCGGAAAAGAGATCCACAATCAAAAAATGCAAGAAAAGAAATTCTTAACATAGAACTTACGGTTAGATCTAGCCAATTCAGTTTTAAATTGATGAGACCTAGCTGCCAATCTAGTACTGAGCTTAAATCTATAAATTCTAGGTACCTTAGCGAAGAGCTCATTGAAGCAGTTACTATGAATGTAGTCATAAAAAAGCGTATAGGGTTAAATTAATTTTAATTCAAGTATTTCTCTTCGTCATCTGTAACACAAACTTCCAGGATTCACTCTCATATATGAAGATTTTCTGTGTCTCTAGCGAAATTTTCCTGTTTCCTAATACTGTGTATAGCTTTTTGAAAGCATCTTTCTTTATTACAATACGTCTTCGGATATCGTTGTCGTCCAATATAGAACAATTTTGGGTGGCCTTTCTTCCTAACCATCACCGGTCCAAGAATTCTCTCTTTTTGACAAGATAGTAAGAGAAAGCTAGATAAAAGGTCTCACAAGACCCATACTTGCATGACAGAGACGCCTCCAACTTTTAGATTGCATCTTCGCCTATTCGACTTTACAACAATATATTCTATCTTTATTCAAATTAATGTTAATCCTCCCTTTGCAATTTTCTTTTCTGCGTCTGCCTGCAATAAACTATTTTCTTTTGTGTTCCTTTTGTTACAACTTTGATAAAGACTTACTCGATTACCCGCTCCCCTCTCATTATCCTTCTGTAGAGCCATATTTCTCTCGCTTCCAATATTTGTGGGGATATTATCCAGAATACATTGTCAATGGATCTCATATAACAATCCACCACTATTTTTCTTTGTTTATAAATAATTTTCTGTTTCTTTCCTTAGTATTTTGAATGCTAATCCAATACGTGTCCAAAATTCAGTGACGTATTTTCCATCCATTGGTGTTGACATTTCTAATTTGTATCTCATGTCTTTGCCTTTGTTGATGACGATACTTGTTGTCGTCTTGCAATTGATTATCATTGCCTCATTTTCTGGTTTTCTTTTGTTACCCTGTTTAGGGGCTCCTGTAGTTTTATTTTCGTGTCAGCCATCGACGTAATGTCATCTGCGTATCATATATGATTAAAACTGCGCCCACTACTCGTAAATCCTGATACAGTTTCCTGTTCCTTTACGATAGCTTCGCTGTTGAGGTTGAATGAGTCCGTCGAGAAGATGCACGCTTGCCTTACGCCTATTTTTGTGTAGATACTCGATGCAGGCGAATTTCTCCTAGTATAAGTTCAGGATGATTTTAACATACTTTCCAAATAGTTTTAGTTTTAGGACGAGCTCAAAGAGATCCTTGTGCCATACTTCGTCATATGATTTGCATGATCTATAAAACATAAGTGTACATTCATTTGCATTTATATTGCTCTCTCTCTCTTTGATATCATTCAAATCGTGAATATAGCATTTTTTGTTCCAGTGTCTTTGACAGATTAGCCATGCTATTGACCTATTTCTTGTCTAATTCTGCACTGTGCCCCATCGGATATGATTCGGATTATTAGTTTGTTTATGTGGCTCATTAAGCTAGTTGTCCTAAGGGGATCGCATTTATCTGGACCTGGTTTCTAAGGTAATCTTACGGAGATGAATTTAATGAGCTCCTCCGGTATGTAGAAACCACTCGTCTACATGGTGCGATGCGTAAATTATCGCCATTTTATATTTTTTAATTTCACGCGTACACGTAGTTTGTTTTTAATTTTGTCGACAATACAATATATTACGGTCAGTTGGGCAACCTCTTTGAAAAAAAAGAGCATCATGACGTAATTCAATTCGCTTGAAATCTGGAAATGGCATGCTGTGCTGCCTGGAATTTCAGTGTTTAGACGCCAACCAGATGATTGTGGAGAGGATTCAGAAAGAGTTGGATGAGTCTCTTGGTGATTACGAAGGTAAAAAAAACTCACTCTAATCGTTCTGATAAGAACTTCTGAATTTGTTGGTGAGGGCCTCGGAATCATCACGGAAGACTGCATCAAGTGTACTGATGAGGTAAAACAGCTCTGGGTCAATAAGGTGGTTGCTGGGAGACCCTGTTTGGCAAACTGACTCTGAACCAGCAGAACCTTATCATGGCTGAAAGACAGTTTCTGTGAATACCTGACTTCCTACATTTGGCCACCTAATTCCACAGACTGCGTAATTTAGGCGGCAATTTATCCGTATCTCCCCGTATTTCCGCGGAAATATATAGAAAATGTGTTATCTACAAAGATATCTGAACGCTTCTGATAGATATGAACAGGCTGATAGATTTATAGGGCCCCAGAATCAACATGGAGCACTATATCAAGTACCATGAGGTGGTTGTCCAAACTTTGGTCAAGAGCGTGGCTGCTGGAAGACACTATCGCTAACAACATTATTTTGCATCATATCACACAAGCAGGAGACTACAATTCACTTGATTATTATATGTGGGGTGCAGCTGATCGAGAGATCAATAAAACTCCTTTTAACACGAAAGATGAACTGAATGCAAAGATTATGACTGCATTCAACAACTTAAACAACTAGATCGTCCAGAAGAGTTGCAGGAGATTCCGAAATCGTCTGGAGCTAGTGGTTGAAGCCGATGGTGATTTTATTGAATAAATTTACTCTTTAGTATTTCAAGATATTTTTGCATAATTTTGGAAAATATATCTGACAATTTATCAATAGTACCCTGTATTAGAAATGATTTTGTCGATGAAGAGCATATTTTTGTTATGAACCTGATGTAATGAATATGCATACACCTGGGTTCCCCCTCACAGTAATGTGATTGACTGGTGTCAGCCATAAATACAGACTGATGTGGAGGTTCAGGACGACGCCTATTGGCTACGCCTATTGTCTTCGACTATTGCCTACTACTACGCCGAGAACCAGTCCATTATGGTTACCTGCTAGATTGTCCTACTCGGTTGCAGTAGTCAACAACTACTTTGCTACTTCGAACAAATATATCCCTTTCCAGGACATATCAGAACCTAAATAAATCCTGCTGGTAAGTTCTGGCTCATCTTCTCCAGTGCTGATCGTTATCTTTTAGTATTCCTGGCCCTTCCCTATTTGCAAGCGTTGTCGATTTCTCTCTTGCGACGTAGAAATAATCTTTGTCGTATTTATTCCAGCTTTGGTGTATATTTTTAGTTCTTTTTCTATCGTCAGTGATCGTTCTTTTGGTTTAATAATTCCTGTTCGTTACCCTGTCTTCTTTTTAATTCTTCCATTCATCTCAGTTCCAATAAATCCTTGTGCCGTGACAATTATTATTCCGAAAAAAAGAAGAAATATTGTATAAGTGACTGCATTGAACATGGAGATATAAGATCCTGATAACTCTCCTTGGGTTAATAACTATACTGCTATGACTCCAAGACCATGATTGTACACAAGGTTATCTGATGAGACCTTTATTAGAGGTACCGCTATTGTCGTTGGCGAAACCTTGAATATACCCATATATAATAATTCAAGTTTGATCAAATGGGATTTACATGATAATGTATATTCGTAAGTGTTTAGTATACGTAATAGTTATTCGCGTTATGGATTTGGCAACAGTTTTACGTACATACTGTTCTTGAAAATAAACGTACTTTGGATTCTTTAAGAAAGGACTTAGGAAAAAATGGTGATGTAATATAATGCGTTTCACGTCTGTCTATATAATTATTTGAGGAGGCAATCTGGAGTAATGGATGGCGACTCGGATTGAGTGTAAACTGAGAGCCGAGTTCGAATTCTAGTTGAATCCATTACATTCACTTACGTGCTAGGGAAAGATATGTATTTTTTGTTCTCCCCAACAGCTATGTGTAAATAGCAGGACAGACCGGGTTCTATAGTCTTGCATGGCAACTGGTCTACTGCAAAAAGAAATTGCAAACATCTGCGAGATAAAATCTGCCTCATCAGTCATGTATTGAAAGATACATGATCGCCTAAGGTTGTATCACGCACGGCATATAACTGACTGACTGAGTTCTTCGGTTTCATTAATATGTCCCTAACCCAATACAGAAATAGACTTAATTCAACGATGGTGCAATGGATAACAGCTCGGATTGAGGAATCGGAGAGCCGAGTTCGAATTCCAGTCGAATCCATTACATTCACTTACGTGCTAATA
>OZ010612.1:63951720-63956720 GCA_963932145.1 Acanthosepion lycidas
ATGTTTTCCGTAGTCTGTATTTTAAATTAGATCAACAAGTCGAATGTCAGTTTATTCAACTGAAAATAATTTCTATTCGTCTTAATCTAAATTTAAAAAAAAAAAAACTATTTCCTCCTCTCTGTCGTCTTTCGTTCCACAGTCTCACATACGCTTTTCTCCTGTCTTTTTTTCCCCCCACTCTCTCTTACGCGTCTTTCACTCCACCTTTTCCCATACTTTCACGTATACACTTTTGCATAAATTCTGTTATATAAACCTGTAGAAATATTTTCTGTTTCCTTTTGAATTTGAAGTTCTGATGAATTGGAGCCGTTTTAACAACCCTATTGAAATAAAGGAAACCTCATGAAATTTAAAGAGTTCGTGCCTTTTAATAATAATAATGATTAATATATATATATATATATATATATATATATATATATATATATATAGAATGGTGCAAAAATAATGTTTTATCACATATGTTTCTATGTGAGAAAACGACATTATTTTTGCACCATCCTAATATATATATATATATATATATATATATATATATATATATATATAAATTATTATTGTTTTTGGTTAAAAAGTACCAACAAGGTCTGTTACCAACAAGGTCTGTCTGTTTAATTTTTTATTCTATTTTTTTTTTAAATTTCCATTATTGTGTTCGAAGTTGTGGACAAAGTCAGTCAAAGAAATCCTCTGAAGCACACAGACACCATATCGGTGTCTGATAATGACTGTCAAATATACTGGACCAAAATATCAAAATATGAACTTCAGGCATATTATTCAGGACCTTATCAGAAAACTGTAAAAAATGCAAGAAAAAAAAAATGAAACGGACAGACCTTGTCGGTTTTTCGTAATAAAGCTTGCTGCCTAAATAAACCTAACTAGACTCGTTTCGAAAAACCCTCAAATTTTTGATTTGCAAATAATCAAATCAATCTCGAGGGAAAAAAATGTTTTAAAAAAAGAAAGAGCTACAAACATGAACTACTGTCGAACAAATCGCACAGATGCAGGTCTGAAGCCCAAAGAAAAAACCCCGATACGAGTAGAAAAGTAACTATCAAAAGATCTCAATACAATCGTAGAGCAGACCTAGATACATCTAGTGAGCCAGACAAACCTAGGTAGGTTTGTCTGGCTCACTAGATGTATCTATATATATATATATATATCCTAATTAACAACAACGAAATCGTCTATAAAAACAATTGCAAAAAACGCTTACAAATTCTTGAGGCCATCACAATTAAAAAACAAAACCCCAAATAAATAAAACAGAATTAATACCTACAGAAACATCTTAAACATATTTAATAGTTCATCCTCTAAATAATAAATGCACCCCCACTCCAATTGCTGGTGAACAAATCCTACAACAAATACTGAATACCCCAAAATATTGTCTATAAATATTTTATTTTTTATAGCCGTATTTTTGGGTATTCAAGCATTGTTGTTGTAATAATTCATTAGCACTTGGGACGAGGTTTGTAATTATTATTCGGAGGTTTTTACGCACACACACACACACACATATATATATATATATATATATATAGTGCAGTTCAATTTATATTACAATGAATCATTCATACAAAAAGTAGATTAGTAAAGTTAATGATATAAAATCTCTTTCGCAAACCAAAATTGCATTAACCTACAAACCACTCGATTAATCGTATAGTCCTTGTTTTAATAACTACAAGTTGTATAAGGGCTTATATATATATATATATATATATATATATATATATATATATATATATATATATATACATACAAATATAGGTAACTATACTCGTTTCGAAAAACCTTCGAATTTTTGATTTGCCAATAATCAAATCAATCTCGAGGGAAAAAAAAAGGTTTAAAAAAAGAAAGAGCTAGAAACATGAAAGTCTGTCGGAAACAATCGCAGAGATACAGGTTTAAAGCCCAAAGAAAAAAACCAGACACGAGTAAACAACTAACTAACAAAAGAGCTCGATACCCCCGATGTTCTTGTGCTGTTCTTTATCTTGGGTCACGTGGTAGATTTTGACTATCGCCTAGAAATATACCTTTCTCTTTTGCCTCGTTAGCCTACTTTCCCTGACGATCCGATTAGGTGAATCCTGCGTAGGTTTTTTTCTGGCTCACTAGGTCTATATATATATATATATACTTACATATGAACGAAGTCTCTGTATTCGGTCCTTCAAAAAGTGTGGATGGTCCTTCACGAAACCTTCACCATTATAATCAAATCTCATGTCCTGTTGTCGGGCTGTCGGTTACCTAGGAACTGATCTGCTTGGCCCTCATACGTCGAATTCGACGGGAGAGTCCAGTAAAAAAAAAAAAGTTGAACGGTGGAAATTAATTCATTGCACACACGGGTATGTAGAAGATTTTGTTAGAAGACTAGGTAGCTCCACCCCGGATATGGTAGCAATACCCAATTTTAAATCTGATCTGGCTCTTTTATAGATGGAGTGTAACAGGGAGAGTCAGATATTAGGTTGGTGCAAAAATGACGTAATAATGTCGTTTTTTGACGTTAAAAAATACGTGAAAAACGGCATTATTACGTCATTATTACTTACTGGAGCGCTACAATGAAGCGACCATTTTCTTTTTTTGCCAACTCGGGCAGATCAGTTTCACCTGAGGCCTAGGGCGAGCTTGAGTTCGAACAAACGTTCAACGTAAGGAGTCTCCTTAAGAGAAGATCCCATCCTTTATGATAGGAGTGAAAGTTCATGGTCTGCTTTACAATCATGATGAGCGTCTGCGAAACGTGATCGTCCAGAACTTGGGACTAAATGGATTCATTTCATGACAGTTTCCAAGATTGATTTACTATGCAGAGTAATTAACCAAATTGACGAAACAGGTACCATTGAATAAATTGCACACCTGTTCTTCTCCAGAGAACGACAAAGAATCTCACAATTCGGTATTTTATGAGTCTTAGAACTTAACAAGAGAAAATATTTGAAAAATACGTCAAAATATTTACAACGAAATAGTAACCACAAACTGAATCCGAATTGGCTTTCAAAATATTTTTATTTTTATTTTACTCTATCAGGTGCAAGGATTGTCGGAAAGATGCAGAAACCTTAAAAAGGTTAAATAATAAATATATGAACACAAAAGAGACATTTTAAAAAAAAACAACACAGAAAAGTATTGGATGTTTACCTTAAAGAGACTGACCATAATTCTGACATAAAAAATGCTAGTCTAATTAAAAATGACATGCTTAGAAAGTGATTTATTCTCTAGTTCCTCCACAAATAAATTTTCGTCCAGATTCCTATGACGTTTAACCATTCTTCTATTATCACAATGAGGGATGTTTGTGATATAATGGAATATGTATACACCTGTGTTCCCCCTCGCTGGAATATGATTGGCTGGAGTCCGTCATCAATACCGACGGACGTGTAGGTACGACAGAGTCAAGAGCCTTAGTCTGAGAGCTAAGTCTATAACGACGCTCATTGGACTACGCCATTGATCTACACTTCTTACCTGTGACTACGACGCGTACCAGTCGATTACTGCTACCGTATTCTACTTGGTTATAGTAGCCTAAAAACTTAGCTAATTCGTTCAAATATATCCCTTTCCGGGACATATCAGTTTGCTAACAGGGATGACGGAAAGAAGAAGAAAAAACAAATTAAAAAAAAAGACAAAAACCTAATGTGTTCTGGAGGTTATACTTTTTTTTTAATGTCTTTTGGCTCATTTTTTTTTTTTTTTTGCGGGGGGTCACTATTTGCCCATAGCTGGGACCCTAACAGATGCTACGACACCGGGTCAGGGTAAACCTGGAAAAACAGCTATTAAGAGGTGGTTCCACGCTCCTCAAAACCTCAAATCTCCCGATCAGAAACGTTGCTGCCGGATAGAGTTTATCGTCATGCCGGGAACTTCGGCATGATTATATATATATATATATATATATATATATATATATATATATATATATTAGTTGATTATTTCTATTCTATTCTACTTATGGATTGGTTGTTAAAGAGGCTTCAGTTATTACTAAGTACCAATGACTTGAAATTAAATTCATTGTCCGTTTCGTGATTGTTTGCAACTTTGAGACGATTTGTAATTTCCAAGATAATAGAAGTTTCTTGGCCGTTATCTCCAATATAACGTTAGTCAGAAGATTTACTTGTCATAAATCATAACAACAACTGTCTACTCGTCTCCGATCAAACACATGTGGTCAAGCGTTTAACAAATTCATGCTACAACGGTCGAAACGTTGTGAATAGGAAAATAAAGATGAGGACAACAGTACGAACAAGGTATATAGTGCAAATATTTATAATACCTCATCTCAGCAATATAGACATATTCTGAAGAAGGCCGGGGCGTATGATGGCTGAAACGTTGTGAATATGACAATAAAGATGAGGACAGCACTCCGAACAATGTAAACAGTGTAAATAGTTCCAATACCTCATCTCAGAAATCTAAGCAGATATATAAGAAGACCGGGGCGTACAACGCTCGAAACGTTGTGAATATGATAAATAAGATGAAGATAATAGTCCGAACATTGTAAAGAGTGTAAATAGTTAAAATAATTCACCTCATATATATATATAGACAGGTTCTGAAGAAGAAACGTCGTAACTAGGAAAGAAAGATGGGGACAAAATTCGAACAATGTTAATAGTGTAAATAGTTACAATACCTCATCTCAGAAATATAGACAGATTTTGAGGAAGGCCTGAGCGTACAACGGCCGAAACTTTGGTAATATGATAATAAAGATGAGGACAGCACTATGAACAATGTAAAAATGTAAATAGTTACAATACATCATCTCAGAAACATAGACTGATATTTTCATTATGTGTTAAAGAATTATCGATAATCGATTCTTGTTGATTTACAATATAAGCCTGAGTCGATATCCCGGAAGTGTAAGGGTCAATAGTAAATGGCATGCAGCTGTATTATTTATAATATTAAGG
>OZ010612.1:63961720-63979220 GCA_963932145.1 Acanthosepion lycidas
TGCGTTTTACACCTGAATATTTTTGGCGGACGGATCGACCGAAATATGGAAATGCTTTATATGATCAGAATAGATGTTAGAATGAATAATTCTAAGCAATATAAGAAGTCTTATAGAATGGTAAGTTCTTGGAATTCTTTTGCGGCAATTTGGCCGGTTACTTGCATGTACTTCCTCCGCTTGCGATCCTAAGATTTACCAATCCCTCCCCAACTTAGATTTTACAACTCGTAATTTTACTCAACGTTCGTGCTCACGTACTGTGAAGTTTCATTTTCCTATACAAATCCACGAGTCACCTGAGTTGCGTAATTTGTTATCGAGTTGGTTAGTTTGTTTTGTTTATCCGCACATCGACACCTCTATGAGCCATTTAATGCCGAAATCTGAAATTTTATTACAACCTTTTTTCGATAGTAATGGTTTAAACGATAGGTTTTTATTTATTTATTTATTTTTTTAAGCGTTTCACCCCAAGCAAGGCGGGAAGCCACTAGGACGCAAGGGGTTACACAAGATTTAGAGCAAGATCAGATAGGAGTGATAGGGGAAAGGATGAGAAGGATAGTGGATAGATCAAGGCAACTGGAGATGTCGATTGACATTACATTTGAATAGTTGGAGATTATAGCTCCCAGGGAAACAGGAATACGGAAGGGAGTTCCACAGGCGAGAGGTGCGAGATGTGAAGCTATTGGAGTAGAAGAGACGGCTACATTTAGCAGTTTCATCAGTGGAAGGGTGAGAGCGGGATGCCAGCCTCGTAGGGCGCTTGAACTCATGAAGCTTGGCAATCAGCGAATGCAGCACCACGGAGCAATTACCATGAATGTATTTGTAAAAAAAAAGACAGAGAGAGGCGACGGCGCATCTGTGGGAGAGCGACTGTAGACGAGATGCTAGAAGAGGGCCAATTATATTGTATATTCGCCTCTGGAGCCTATCAATGACCCCGAGACAAACAGAAGGGCCTCCAGACCATATATGGCAGCAATACTCAATGCAAGAGTGAATTGTTGATTTGTAGATCTGAAGGATCTATTCTGGGGAGAACAATTTCCTGGAGCGGCACATGGAGCCAACAATTGACTCAATGTATTTGTTCCATCTCAGGTCAGCAGTCAACGTGAGATCGAGCAGCCGCAGAGAGGTGCTCTCGAGAAGTTGAGCGTCAGACATTCTAATGGAGAGCAGGGAAAGATGTCTATGGTGATTAATAGAGAGCAGTTTCACGTGTGTTAATAATTAACTCAATGATAGAGGGAGAAGATGTGGATTCATACCTTTGCCAAGCGCATTGGCGGGTTAAGGGAATATAACAAACCCAACTGGAATTGGAAGTCGGCTCTCCGATTAACAATACCGAGCCGTTAACAATTACACCACCCGCACATCCAAGCTTTCAGCATCTGGTATTTCCAAGCGGTAATCCATCTAGGAACGGTCCAGGCTTCTCGTTTCTTAGCATCTGTCACATCCAGAAGCGAGGCCTCAAATCGGGAGGTTTTAAGGAGCATGGAGATACAGTTGCTATTGTTCCCAGGTTCACCCTAACCCGAGGAGATTCAAGTTGTTAGATTCCTAGTTATGGTCGCAGCGAATATAAATATTTATAATAAAATTATCAACACGACATATTTATAGTAAATGTACAATTGCGTTCAGAATTTATTAGATTTTGAATCCATAAAATCGTTCAAAATATTTAAATTTCGGTATTAAATTACCCTTAAGCGTTGATCTGCCGCTAAATAAAATCAACAGGCCAAACAACCATGAAAGGATTGTTTCGTCAGGTTAATGCATACAGTATTCTTCAATTTCTTAAAGATATCAAACTGTAATACAAAATAAAAAACGTTCAACCAAACTACAGCATAAAATGCATATATTACCGCCTATAGTAATTATGTCCACATAAACATATACAGGGCGAGAAAATTGACGTCTAAATTGATCCATTATTTAAATTATTCAGACTATTCTCCTCAACGTTTCGGCCGTTGTACGCTCCGTGGTTGGAATATCGAACTAAACCCTGAACCCGTTATCAGTTATCTCCTGTTAATTTCCCTCTGGAAGATCTGCACTGCCTTAACGGGATATTGAACTCAAACTCGTTGGGTCCTGTCACTGGATCTAACTAACGCCTTTATCCATTGTGCCATGTGTCCTGGTTAAGGCGCTGGAGAACTTGGAAAGGGGAATTAACAGGAGATAACCGATAACTGACATCCATTAAACATGGCATGTGGAACTAGAACAGTCAACCTCAGTGAGCGTAATAAAGGGTTCAGTTCGATATTCCAACCACCTGAAGAAGGCCGGATCGTACAACGTCTGAAACGTTGTAATAAATATGGGGATAAAGATGAGGACAGTAGTCCGATTAATTTAAATGATGTACATAATACCTCATCTCAGAAATATAGAGAGATAATGAATTAATCCAAAATGAAAACAATACTGACATCTTATTTTAACAGATATATTTACCAAAATTACACAAACATATCTTGAAATAATAAGGAGTAAATTTATTCAGTAAAATCGCCATTGTCTTCAACCACAGCCTCCAGACGACTTCGGAATCTCCTGCAACTCTTCTGGATGGTCTCATTGTTTAAGTTAGTGAATGTTGCCATAATCCTTGCCTCCAGTTCATCTTTAGTCGTACAAGAATTGTTGGTACCTCGCTTCACTGCGCCCCACACATAATAATCAAGGGGATTTCAGTCTAGGGAGTTAGGTGGCTAGATGTAAGGGGTCGTGTGGTCATGACTGGGTTCTCCTGCGTATGTCGCAGACTAGAGAGTCCTGTTGCCAGACATAGGGTGTGCTAGCAGCCAGTCTCTTGCGCCAGGCCTTGATGCAGGCCTCCGTGTTGAGTCTGAGGGGGCTCACCAAAAAATTCGGGTATTGTTTTCTTCTCAGAACAATCAGAATGAGTTTTCCGTTCTGCCGTACCTTCGTAATCACCATTAGACTCATCAAAATCTTTCCGAGCCCTCTCCACTGTCCTCCTCATATTGTTCCCCAAACAGTGAAATGTTTGTATTCAGCTTCCGGCGCGAATGCCAAGCAGTAAAGCATGCCATTTCCGAAATTCTGACGGAGAGAAATGCGTCGTGGTGCTCTTTTCTCACAATTAACCCTAATGTACAGAGCGATCAAGAAAATCAAAAAGAAACAACGCGCATGCGCAAAATTAAAACTACTAATGGTGACAATTTACACATACCACCTGATTTTATATATATATATATATATATATATATATATATATATATATATATATATATATATGCGCGTGTGTGTGCAAAGATATAGAAAAATAGGAAAGAACAGGTTAGGTAAATAATACTAAGTTCTTTAGTATTTTTGATTTTATTTGTAAAAACAGTGCTCAATACAAAAGTAGAGATAATTACACACACACACACACACACATATATATATATATATATATATATATATATTTTGTTGGATTGATGTGAGTATCTGACCTTGCGTTTCACGCTTTTGCGATCGTCAGAGTTTGTCTGACAATCGTACAAGCGTGAAACCCAGGATCACAAACTCACATCAATCCAAGCAAATATGTTAGCTCTATTTCTGATATTGAGCGCTTTCTAATAAGTACCGCGCATATAATATATAAATTAATATATAAATAATAATATATATAATACATTACATATATATAATACATTACATATATATAATACCTTACATATATATATATATATATATATATATATATATATATATATATATATATATATATATAGTTATATATACACATTTTTCACACACACGCATATTAATTAGAACAAGTAGTTTCTAAAACTTGTCTACTGTAGGTGCACATCGTGATAAACGTGTTCTAAGCTATATTAAATATCAGAATTTTACTAAATTATAAACCAAATTTATGGCGCATAGTGACCGACTACAACTGTCAGTCAGTTTAATGTATATATATATATATATATATATATATATATATATATATATATATATATATGTGTGTGTGTGTGTGTGTAAAAATTTAGGCAGTTACATATTAATATTATATGCATAGTGGAGATTTTGCGTTTGAAAAAATAGTATTTATTAAGCAGATATATTAAAAAATTCAAATATGCCGTCTATTTGAAATACTGTCTAATATAATAATGTTTACAGAATTATAAAGCGACTGATTAAAAATAAATCCTGTAATTCTTTAGAAAAAAAAACTTCGTTTACACTTTTCATATAAAATTAATTGAATGACCAATAAGATGTCGATATGCCGGTAATCAATCAATCAATCTTAACACCAGTGGTTGTACTGGAACCGGATTTTAAAAGTGGTCTTTCCGTATGCCATATTTATTTTTATCGAGACAAAAAACTTGGGAGTTCAGGCTAAGACAACAGTCGATAAGATACATTGACTGAATTTCGTCTCTTCAACCTTAGGCAAAACCGCGGTGTATTTTTTTTAAATACTTCTATACGGTGACGTGTACTAATATCGACTACAGACGTTGATTTTATCAAGGTCAGTTACTTCATGCAGAACAATTAGAGGCCATATCGATATTTGAAGCCCTGTCTCATAATTTGAACACTAATGTTTTCTTGTACTTTCACTCGGGATTTATACAAGGACTGAAATTCATCTCAAGTTGATCCCCTGACTATTATTTCATTTTTAGATTTCAAATTTCTCCCCTGGGGACAAAGTTTATCCTGTTGAAAAACGAAACCTTTAAATAATTCCCAGCTAACATAATATAATTTTAATGGCTGACCGCTCATATCAGAGCATCCCTGTCTACTATGGCGGGTGACAAATCCATTTTGGCGACACCAGCTCAGGCACATTTATTTTTATTCAGCACGCGAGGAGCCACCTGCAGTTGAGCGGATCTTGGCTACAAATTTTGAGAGGGAGAGAGAGAGAGAGAGAGAGAGAGAGCGCATAATCTGGCGTTTTAAATAGTCTGAACAAGGCCTGCACGTTTAAAACCTCGGTGACGATAACTTGCTATTTCTTGCTAGCACAACAATCGACGGCCACCAATTGGTTCAGTCTACCCAATTTCACTCGAAAGGCTTAGGTCTAGCCGTGGCATGTTTTTTGTGCCCTTTTTAAATAAGCCGAAAGTCGAGGTCACCTACACCAGACAAAAAGAAATAACCTTCCTAAAAAATACAACATGGCGAGATTCGAACTAGGGAGAGAAATAGAACGTTTCGACCACATCTGCCCATATCATCGTTAGTATATTATTATATCATCAAGCCTTGAAATATATCGTCCATTCACTCAACACTCAACCCCTCTATATATCATCTTTTCCTTTCTCCATCTTTTTCTCACTCAACACTCATCCCCACTATATATCACTTTTTGGTTCTCCCTCTTTTTCTCACTCAACACTCATCCCCTCTATATATCATCTTTTCCGTCCTCCCTCTTTTTTTATTCAACACTCATCCCCTCTATATATCATTTTTCGTCCGTCCTCTTTTTCTCACTCGACACTCATCGACTCTATGTATCATATTTTCGTTCTCCCTCTTATTCTCACTCCTCAAACATCCCCTCTATATATCAGTTTTTCTGTTCACCCTCATTTCCTCACTCAACACTCATCCCCTCTATATATCATTTTTTCGTTCTCCCTCTTTTTCTCACTCAACAAACGACCCCTCTATATATCATCTTTTTGTTCTCCATCTCTTTCTCACTCAACACTCATCCCCTCTATGTATCATATTTAAGTTCTCCCTCTTGTTCTCACTCCACAAACATCCCCTCCATATAAAGACTTTTCCGTTCTGCCTCTTTTTCTCACTCCTCAAACATCCCCTCTATATATCATCTTTTTCGTTCTCCCTCTTTTTCTCAATCAACAAACATCCCCTCTATATATCATCTTTTTCGTTCTTCCTCTTTTTCTCACTTAACAAACATCCCCTCTATATAACGTCTTTTCCGTTCTCCCTCTTTTTCTCACTCAAAAAAATCCCCTCTATATATCATCTTTTACGTTCTCCTTCTTTTTCTCACTCAACAAATATCCGCTTTATATATCATTTTTTTCTTTCTACATCTTTTTCTCAATCCTCAAGCATCCCCTCTATATATCATCTTTCCGTTCTCCCTCTCTTTCTCCCTACAAAAAGATCACCTCTATATAACATCTTTTCCGTTCTCCCTCTTATTCTCACACAAAAAACAACACCTCTGTATATCATCTTTTACGTTCTCCCTCTTTTTCTCACTACACAAGTATCCCCCTATATATATCATCATTTTCTTTCTACATCTTTCTCTCAATCCTCAAACATCCCCTCTATATATCATCTTTTTCGTTCTCCCTCTTTTTCTCACTTAACAATCTTCCCCTCTATATATCATCTTTTTCGTTCTCCCTCTTTTTCTCACTCAACAAACATACCCTCTATATATCATCTTTTTCGTTCTCCCTCTTTTTCTCACTCAACAAACGACCACTCTGTATATAATCATTTCCGTTCTCTCTCTTTCTTTCACTCAACAAACGACCACTCTATATATCATCATTTCCGTTCTCCCTCTTTTTCTCACTCAACAAACGACCCCTCTATATATCATCTTTTTGTTCTCCATCTTTTTCTCACTCAACACTCATCCCCTCTATGTATCATATTTAAGTTCTCCCTCTTGTTCTCAATCCACAAACATCCCCTCCATATAAAGACTTTTCCGTTCTGCCTCTTTTTCTCACTCCTCAAACATCCCCTCTATATAACATCTTTTCCGTTCTCCCTCTTTTTCTCACTCAAAAAAATCCCCTCTATATATCATCTTTTACGTTCGCCTTCTTTTTCTCACTCAACAAATATCCGCTTTATATATCACTTTTTTCTTTCTACATCTTTTTCTCAATCCTCAAGCATCCCCTCTATATATCATCTTTCCGTTCTCCCTCTCTTTCTCCCTAGAAAAAGATCACCTCTATATAACATCTTTTCCGTTCTCCCTCTTTTTCTCACTCAAAAAACGACACCTCTGTATATCATCTTTTACGTTCTCCCTCTTTTTCTCACTACACAAGTATCCCCCTATATATATCATCATTTTCTTTCTACATCTTTTTCTCAATCCTCAAACATCCCCTCTATATATCATCTTTTTCGTTCTCCCTCTTTTTCTCACTTAACAATCTTCCCCTCTATATATCATCTTTTTCATTCTCCCTCTTTTTCTCACACAACAAACGTCCCCTCTATATATCATCTTTTTCGTTCTCCCTCTTTTTCTCACACAACAAGCATCCGCTCTATACATCATTTTTTCTTTCTACATCTTTTTCTCGATCCTATAACACCCCCTCTATATATCATCTTTTTCGTTCTACCCCTTTTTCTCAATCAAAAAACATCCCCTATATATATCATCTTTTTCTTTCTACATCTTTTTCTCAATCCTCAACCATCCCCTCTATATATCATCTTTTTCGTTCTCCCTCTTTTTCTCACTTAACAAACATCCCCTCTGTATTAAATCTTTTCCGTTCTCCCTATTTTTCTCACTCAAAAAATGACCTCTCTGTATATCATCTTTTCCGTTCTCCATCTTTTTCTCACTACACAAACATCCCGTCTATATAAGATCTTTTCCGTTCTCCCTCTTCTTCTCACTCAAAAAAAGACCCCTCTATATATCATCTTTTTCGTTCTCCCTCTTTGTCTCACTTCAAAACATCCTCTCTATATATGAACGTTTCCGTTCTCTCTCTTTTTCTCACTCAACACTCATCCCCTCTATATATCATCTTTTTCGTTCTCCCTCTTTTTCTCAATCAAACAACATCCTGTCTATATATAATCTTTTTCATTCTCCATCTTTTTCTCACTAAACACTCATCTCCTCTATATATCATATTTTCGTTCTCCCTCTTTTTCACATTCTACAAACATACCCTCTATATATCATCTTTTCCGTTCTCCCTCTTTTTCTCAATGCTCAAACATCCCCTCTATATATATTCTTTTTCGTTCTCCCTCTTTTTCTAACTCGACAAACATCCCCTTAATATATCATCTTATACTTTCTCCCTCTTTTTCTCACTCAACAAACATCCCCCCTATATATCATCTTTTCCGTTCTCCCTTTTTTCTCACTCCACAATCATCCCCTCTATATAAAATCTTTTCCGTTCTCCCTCTTTTTCTCACTGAAAAAACGACGCATTTATATATCATCTTTTTCGTTCTCCCTCTTTTTCTCACTCCACAAACATCCCCTCTATATATCATCTTATACTTTCTCCCTCTTTTTCTTACACCACAAACATCCACTCTATATATCATCTTTTCCGTTCTCCCTTTTTTCTCACTGAAAAAACGACCCCTTTATATATCATATTTTTCATTCTCCCTCTTTTTCTCACTCCACAATCATCCCCTCTATATATCATCTTATTCATTCTACCTCTTTTTCTCACTCAAAAAACATCCCCTCTATATATCATCTTTCCGTTTTCCCTCTTTTTCTCCCTCTACAAACATCCCCTCTATATATCATTATTTTTCATTCTCACTCTTTTTCTCACTCCACTAACATCGCCCTCTATATATCATCTTTTCCGTTCTCCCTCTTTCTTACTTTCTTTTCTCGCCTACGTAACGGTGGGAGAAAATACAATAGATGATGCATTAGCAGTGAGGTATTAATTAGCGTTACCCACCTACTCTCCAATATCAGACAGCAAATCCCACATGAGATCAAGTCGTATTATGTTACTTGGCATTGCTATAACACGAGACATCTCGTTTTTGGGTTACTTAATGACACCCACTACCTCTTCAGCAAAAAAACTGTATTACCTGCTGTACCGCTCCTTCTTCTAGGTACTGTGCCCTTAATGACATGTGCGATCATGGCTTTTCAATATTCTATTCTTTGTAGCTCTTTGCAAGGTTTCTCTTTTTGCTATCTTTCTGTTCTGCAAGTTTACGGCCATATTAACGACACTCACTTCTACTTCACTAGATGCAAGCCACCGAGCTGCTACTGGGTGACATGCAACTGGTCGCCCGCTCTCAGACCGCCGGCGTATGCGTTTCGGCTATGTTGCCAATGGTGGACCGCTAGAAGACCACCGGTGGTTGCCACCAGTGCACCTCTGGCAATGCAATCGGCGGCCCGCCATCGGGGCACTAACGGCTTGCGTGTAGGGCACAGCATCAGACTATATTACCTCCGACATCGATTTAATCAAGTTATGCGCTGTTTTCTTCGGTTCATCTTGACTTAAATCTGTCCTGTGATAATCAAATCTCGTCAGTCTCTTCATTAATTTAGTGTCCTTTTTTTGTTTCCATATTCTCTGAAACTTCCTTGTTACACATATGTTCTCTACATCCTATCTTCAGCATCCTTCTGTAAAACCACATATCTGGTGCTTGAAGTATCTTCTTCATCTGTGAGGAGCTCGTCCAAAAATTAACTGCCAATGAGGAGGACCTATATTACCTAATAGTTCAGTATTTTCTTTGCTTTGAACGAGATTTCTCCTTTTAAAGTTCTTACGTTATTCTTCTTCTCTTCTTTTATTGTTATGTCAAAAAGTTCCTGAACTTTCTTTGTCTATCACAACGAAATAATAATGTTACCCGAGGTTAGGTTCATATTGGAACCGTGATATTGCACTGAATTTCAAAGTTGATATTTGCCATGATATATAACAATACAAAATATACTTTTTCAAATCCTTATTATTTTTTGAGGAAAGAGATTGAAGGTTAAGTTTAGATTCAAAATCTTAGCGTTGCAAATTCAGGGATCAGTGAAAAGCCACTGCATTATAAAATTTATAATTTTCTGAAACTTTACAAATTGTTTATTAAAAAGATGCACGATGCAAGTACATTATTGCTCCATATTTGTGCCATCAAATAAAAACTTCATTTACTTCAAAGAGAAATTATACTGTAATAAATTATGCGGTGCAGTAGTTTTAGTGCCACTTTGAAAAAACATTGCAAATTTAAAACATTTTAGAAAAAACTCAACATTAGGAAAGCATTGCTGATTAAATACCATTCTCTGGCTACCAACCTTACCAATGAGGGAACTCGTGTTAAACGTTTTCTAAGAATAGAAGTGATGCCTAAGTCAGTCAGCCAGCCGCGCAGAGGCCGTGACCGCCAAAAACAAAAAACAAAACGCCGCACCCCCCATAAGTAGTCAACCTAATTAAAAACTATTATGTACAAGTCAACACACAGAAATTCACATCCCAAACCAACATCCTTGATAATGGCTAGAGAAGTTGCCGAATGTGCACTGTACAATTATAACTATAGACATTTCCGATATTCATTAAACTCTGAAAAAGCAAAAAATGTTTGAATGCTGGAAAAACAATAAAATATTAATTAAATCTTCCTTGTTGAGTATTTTCAATGAAAGATGCGTGAAAGAAAGGTTGCTGCCCAAATGCACGTTAATATATATATATATATATATATATATATATATATATATATATATATATATATATATATATATATATATATATATATTTTATAAATTAATTGATTTAAAATATGGTTTTTAACTAATAAATAATAATAATAATAATAATCAATTAATTGATTTAAAATATGGTTTTTCCGCGGAAATTTATATTGAGCACTATTTTGCAAAAATAAAAATATCTATCAGAACACCGGATATCTTACTGTTCTTTATATATATATATATATATATATATATATATATATATGTTTGTCAGTATGGTATATATCAGTCTGTTACATATCAATTTTCATGAGGTAACAACTATCTCTATCTATCTATCTATCTATCTATCTATCTATCTATCTATCTATCTCAGTCTATTCATATCCATATCTATCTCAGTCTGTCCATACCTATCTATATCTATCTTTGTCTGTTCATATCTATCTATCTATCTATCTATCTATCTATCTATCTATCTATCTCAGTCTCTTCAAGCGTAGGTCTTTTTCTTTCATTTCTCTCACATTATGTCTCTCATTATATATTATAAATAATGACGTAATAATGTCGTTTTTGAAGTATTTTTAACGTCAAAAAACGACATTATTACGTCATTATTTTTGTACCAACCTAAAATATATATATATATATATATATATATATATACGTATGAAGAAATACAGTTTTAAGGTGTGCTACATTTATAGGATAAATGTGCTCAATATCGGAGATAGAGAGTATGTAAATATAAATATAAAAGTGAACATTGACGATTGCGTGTAGAATGAAACAGCTTGTCGCCTCTGAGCGTCGACTTCAATGTTCACTTATATATATATATATATATATATATATATATATATATATATATATATATATATATATATATATATATTAGGTCGGTGCAAAAATAATGTCGTTTTCTCACATAGTAACATATGTGAGAAAACGACATTATTTTTCCAACAACCTAATATGTATATGTCGTGTCTATCTTCGTGCGTTAATATCAACCTTAGTCTTTGCATAGATATCTGTCTCTGCCAGTTCACATTTATCTATCTATTTTTTCATTCTCTCTCTCTCTCCCATTCTAAGTTTATTACTTATCTCAGTCTGTTGACATCTATCTTTCTATCTTCTAAACTTTTGCAATTTCTCCATCTCACAGTTGCTCAATATCTTCATTTCGCTTTTGTTAGACGTGGCGTTTTTGTCGCAATTTTAGAAACGCAAAAAAACTGATCATTTTTCGCCTGGCCTTGTGCCCGACTAAGCGAAATAAGACGAATGAAAATACACCAGTATGCCTATTGTTTTTTTCTCTGCCTCTTCATTTTGAAAAACCACCCCTGGGCAATGGCGTGCTGCTAAGCAATGATAATGGTCCCGTAAGTATTAGCTGCGGCTGGTTGAGTAATTGTCTTGGGTGGGCGGGCAAGATAGGATCAATAGGCGGCGAATAGTTAAGAAGCCTTCTGTTGGAATCTAACAAGTTGCGGTGGTGGGGAGACGCCGGTGTGGCTGGGGTAAGGGGTTTTTCGGTCCGAACTTTTCGAAATCCGTGGTTGTTTCATTTTTGGATGCCACAGTATTTATTTGTCCGGAATTCTTGGCATTCCAATCTGTGTATCTATCTCGGTCTGTTCATATGAAATGCATGTCTTCATTTTCACCCTTACTTCCTTCCTTGCTTCTATCTATCTATCTATCTATCTATCTATCTATCTATCTATCTATTTCCGTCGGTTGTTATGTCTCTCGCTGTCTCTCTGTCTATCTATCTAACTCAGTCTGTTCCTTTATCTATCTATCTATCTATATATATATATATATATATATATATATGTATGTATGTATGTATATATACATATATATATATATATATATATATATATATATATATATATATATATATATATATATATATATCAGTCTGTTCATATCTATCTCAGTATCTATTAAGTTGTCGTTTAATGTCGTTTTCTCACATATGTTACTATTGTGAGAAAACGACATTATTTTTACACCAACCTAATATCTATCTATCTATCTTTATTTCTATCTTTCAGTCGGTTGTTATCTATCTATCTATCTCAGTATCTATCTATAAATATATATATATATATATATATATATATATATATAAATATATATATATATATATCTCAGTCTGTTCATATCTATCTCAGTATCTATCTATCTATCTATCTATCTATCTCAGTCTGTTCATATCTATCTATCTATCTATCTATCTATTTATCTGTTTCAGTTTGTTTAATTTACTTCTGTTTCATTTCTCTCTTTGCATTTATATGTCTATCTATCTCTATATTTCACTCTGTATGTATCCATCTATCTCAGTCTGATCCTTATCTATCTATCTATCTCATTTTGCTTTACTTATCACTCATTCTCTCTCTCCCCTTCTCTCTCTCCCCTTCTCTCTCTCCATGCCTGTTTTTTTTCTCATTGTATTTATCTTTAATTTTCAATCTAATGCCTGATCATATGAATCTTACTTAATTCTTAATCTTACTTAATTCTTAATGAATGTCGAATATTTCCTTATAAGGGAACGGTTAATATTACCATTATAATTAGAGATTAGGAGAACAGATACTACACTTTGATCCCAGCTCGATGTCAAGGGAGTGAAGAAAAGCGTAACTCAAGTAGCATTGGCTCCTCGCACAATAAATGCCGAATGTTTCCTTATAAGGGAACGGCTAATATTACAATTACCATTCGAGATGAGGAGAACAGATACTACACTTTGATCCCAGCACGATGTCAAGAAAGTGAAGAAAAGCGTAACTCAAGTAGCATTGGCTGCTCGGTCAATGAATGCCTAATGTTTCCTTATAAGGGAACGGCTAATATTACAATTACCATTCGAGATGAGGAGAACAGATACTACACTTTGATCCCAGCCCGATGTCAAGAAAGTGAAGAAAAGCGTAACTCAAGTAGCATTGGCTGCTCGTTCAATGAATGCCGAATGTTTCCTTATAAGGGAAATTTCATAGAAAGTATTTGTTTACTCACAGGAACGGAACATGTTTCCTACACGGAACCCTCATATGATCTGATGTGCTATACCATTTAGCTACAGAGGAAGCGTCCGGTTAACAAAGTCAAATTACTGTTTTTAAACTACAAATTCCCGATGACTTTTTTCTCGAACGCTCATATCTGCTCGAAGTGTATCTTAATGTAAACAAATGCTATAATATATTATGAAATAGACTAAATCTGAAAAATATTTATTATAAACAGTGCATTTACTTAAATATTTTTATCTATAAAAATAACGTATAACCAGAAAATATATTGCTATGGTCCGGTTCATTGTACCACGGTGATAGTCCAATGTGGAACCAATAAAGAAAAACTCGAATACTGATATGGAATAACACAGACATATTACAAACAGGAATATATACAGAGAAGTAGAAAGTGTTAGTACGAACAATCAGGTTCAGTAGTAATTGTATGAACGCGACACTGTTTCGGACTGCCCCTGACTCGACTGACTGACTGAATCCTGACGGACTTGCTTCCAGACTTAAAGCTGAACGCACTCCTGACGAACTTCACTCCAGACTTCAGACTGAACGGTATTTAGTCACCCCTCACGAGGGCATCATGTGGCACAAGGCCGGTTTAGAGTGGGATCTCCGAGCCCGTGGCCTCGGCCAAAAATATGTCTTTTGAACCCGTATAAACGGGTTCAGGGTCGGTTTACCTCCCCGAAAGAGACTCCGCCCTTCGGCGTAGCCTCGTTCGGGTTCCTCCCCGCACAAAGGCAGAGAGTTCAACGGATCAGCGGGACGTCCGACTTCAGACTGAAGTCTCTGCTTCCTCTTGAGGCGCAGTATTTATTACGTATGGAATAGTCCATTATGTTATTATGGCTAAGTTCCCATAATAATATTAATTTTAATCCCTTTCATAATATATGATGACAGCTGTTTACATTTCTTCATTTTCAGACAAAGTTTTAAACCCCAATTCCGTAAATTTGATAAAAGTTATGAATCTACTCTTTGGTGACAGGACTTATGATATCCAACCACAAATTTCGCATTGATGGCAATGTTGATTTTCTAAAAAAAAAAAAAAAGGTGACAAGTCAACCCGCACGAACTGCACTTCAAAGATAATGAAAAAAGATCATTAGATAAAAAAAATGACGGTCTACACCCTGAAAGTTTATGCTAATTGATTAAAATGAAATATGTTAAATTGTAGGGTAGACTCAGCTCTCTAGCCTTTGTGACACCCGTGCAAGTGAATGACTATTCTGAATTCTGAACCACGAAGAAGTCAACTGGAAATGCTACACAACTGTTCCAAGAAAGGGAAGCCGTAGAGAATCATGGTCGCCTACGTCCTGAATGTTTATCCTAGTCAAAGTGAAATAGCAGGGTAGACTATTAGCGACACTATTGTAAGCAAATGAGAATCCTTGTTTCTAAACTATGGAAAAGGCAAATGGAACCACCTCCAGTGTCTTTTCCAAGAATGCAAGGTAATTCACAGATAATAAAGAAAAGGTAACTGTGGAGAGTCATATTCGCATACATCCTGAATGTTTATGGGAATTAAAGATAAATAGCTTAAATAGCAACCAATAAAAAAATTAACAGTCAATAGAAAAACGCTACATGATCTTGCCTTAGCAATTTACAGATAATGAAGAAAAAGGAAGCTGTGGAGAGTCATAATTGCCAACGCCGTGAAGGTACAGGGCATTAAAAAAAGAGCTTTGCGGATCATTGCTACGTTAGAGAGCGCCACTCTTAACGGATGCTGTACTCTTCTGGCTTGAAGCCAAAATGAGACTTTTTTGTAGAATGATTAATACAGCGGCCTGCTTTCTGCTGAATGTAACGCTTGCTTAGATAACGTTCATATTCACGAGCCATCGTTGTTGGGTTGTTCGTAAGTCAAGGACAGTCTATCACAGATCAGGCTTGGCAAGTTGTATGGATCCTTGGTGGTAGAGATCTACACATTAAAAGATGCATCTGTTATTTACAAACGGTAGGCAGAAATTCTTAACAGTGAGCGGCCGGAGGAAATTGCATTCTTCTCACTTTATTTTTGGACTCTCCTTCTCTTAGCTTAGAAACACAAACAAAGAAATGGCATTTGTTGGTAAGTTTAGCTTTCTTTTCTTTTATTTAATTTTTACTGCGATATGCCTCCATCTGGAATCGGGCAAGGGTGATTTCCATACAGTTCTCGACTAACATGATCCTAAGAGTACTTCGTCGGCGAAAAAAAAAAAAAAATGAAAGACTTTGTTTCATGTCTATACCAACCGGAGTATTTTGTGCTTATTTATATATTTTTACACGCTGGAATTTTATAAATGTTATCCACGGGGAGTACGGGATATGGAAATGAAGATCCAAGATCGATTCAGAGCGACAACCTATTCTATATTGCGACGAATACACCAGGCAAAAATAAATTGAAACAAAACGAAATTTGATATTTGCATATCGATAAATTTATGACTTCGAAAAATTGCGGAGATCCAACTTCGTCAGCGTTTCCTGTCGGGACATTAATTATAATAAGGTACCGTTCTCATATATGCCCTTCCACTAACTACATATACATAATTCCACTAACAATAATAGTACTTTAATCTGTTGAGCCATTTCCTTTTATATATATATATATATATATATATATATATATATATATATATATATATATATATATATATATAGGTTGGTGCAAAAATAATGACGTAATAATACGTGAAAAATACGTCAAAAAACGACATTATTACGTCATTATTTTTGCACCAACCTAATATATATATATATATATATATATATATTACGAAATGGACAAAGAAAAAGAACGTTAAACATAAAAATGTCTTTAATAAATAAATATATATATATATATATATATATATATATATATATATATATATATATATATATATATATATATATGTATGTATCACTGAATACGACAGACAAGGTGTTTTTATTTAGTTTTTTATACAATTTCTCATGTGATCTAATATTTTTTTCCTTTTCAGATGATAAATTATATAAAAACTTTTCGAATGTTCTTTTTTATCTGAACGCTTTCGGCTATACATTTAGCCATTTTCAAGGATTAAATATTTTAACTGTTAAATAAGAAATGGTTTGCTGTATGTATGTTTTATAAAATGTTTTCATTTTTCAAGACACGGTTAAGATATTATGTCCATGTTCAATGAACAAAAAAACCAAAACTTAATAATATTAATTTTGAACACTGCGTTCAACCATGAATGTCTCCATTCGGTGTAGATACCAATGTCCACATTTAAATATATATATATATATATATATATATATATATATATATATACATACACACAAAGCATTATCTCAGGTATTAATCACTTTTGCTCCATTTACATAACATAAATTAAGACTATATATCTTCATATGTATTTTAATAAAAGTATATTTCATCATATATATATATATATATATATATATATATATATATATATATATATATATATATATATATCTGTGTGTTTGTGTTCAGTGCATTGAGGGCGATCACTCTCTGAATTTTTTCGGAAGTGTGCTTGTCATACATTCTGTCTTCGGACAAAGAGGATCCCAGACGAGGACAGAGTTTCGTCTGTGGAGGTAGGCAGCTACCCGACCCCGTTTTTTACGGGGTCTACAGAGAATTTTTTAACCGAGCCTACGGGCAAGGATACGCCACAATAAATTTGGCCTTGTGCCGCATCCTAAAGCGTGGGGCGAGGGGTAAATATCTCAATGCATTGAGGGCGATAATGCACATGTCTCCCTGAAGATGACAGATGATATAAAGATGTAAAAAAAAAAAAATGTAAAAATGATATAAAGATGTAAACAATCGGTTACTGAAAATTTGTTTGCATCGGATATGAAACCCTATGCGTTAATATTGTGCTTGATTTTTTTA
>OZ010612.1:63986720-63991720 GCA_963932145.1 Acanthosepion lycidas
CAAACCGGTGACATTTCATAATCACCAAACTTACTATGAATTCTTATCAGTCACGATGAATGGCTACACTCTCAAAAAGGCTCCTTCATTTGAGACTGGGACTCAAGGTTAAGGCAGACCCCAAGTGGAACTTATATATAAGTTCAAGCCTTAAATACACTGGAAATTGTTCTTCTTTTCATATAGATTCTGAAAATACCTAACTACATCTGGCGTACTTAATGTTTGGATGTGTCAGATCAGAAAAAAAAACATTGGATTATTGTTGCCATATCTCAGTTAGAGCTGCTCGTTTCCCATCCACTTTATATACTATTTGTAAGAAAGAAGTTCCATTCGGATTCAAAAGGCATTGTGTTTATTTATTTACATTATTCGGACTATTGTCCTCATCTTTGTCGCCATATTTATTACAACGTTTCGACCTTTCAGTATCTGTCTATATTTCTGAGATGAGGTATTATGTACACTATTTACATTATTCGGACTATTGTCCTCATCTTTGTCGCCATATTTATTACAACGTTTCGGCCGTTGTACGCTCCGGCCTTCATCAGGTGGTTGGGAAGTCGAACTGAAACATTTATTTTACTAATTGGGATAGACTGTTCTAGTTCTATGTGTCATGTTTAATGGATGTCAGTTATCAGTTATCTCCTGTTAATTCCCCTCTGAAAGTTCTCCACTGCCTTAACCGGGTATTGAACTCACACTCTTTGGGCCCTGTCACTGGAGCTAACTAACCCCTTTATCAACTGTGACATGTGTCCTTGAGGATATCCATTAAACATGCCACGTGGAACTAGAATGGTTTACCCCAGTGAGCGAAATAAGGGTTCAGTTCGACATTCCAACCACCTGAAGAAGGCCGAAGCGTACAACAGCAGATTTAACTTGGGCTCTCTGAGCCCGTGGGCGCGGTCAAAAATATGCCCATTGAACCCGTATAAACGGGTTCAGGGTCGGTTTACCTCCCCGAAAGCGACTCCGCCCTTCGGCGTAGCGTCCTTCTGGTTCCTACCCGCCCAAAGGCAGAGAGTTCAACCGAACAGCCTGTCAAGAGTTGAGCGACGAACTATATTTAGTCACCCCACCACGTGGGCATCTTGTGGCACACGGCCGGTTTAACGTGGACTCTCCGAGCCCGGGGGATCGGCCAAAAATATGCCCATTGAACCCGTATAAACGGGTTTAGGGCCGGTTTACCTCCCCGAAAGAGAGTCCGCCCTTTGGCGTACCCTCCTTTCCCGCCCGAAATCAGAGAGTTGAACCAAACCGTCGCTCAAGAGTTGAGCGACGGACTATATTTAGTCACTCCCACACGTGGGCGTCATGTGGCACAATGCCGGTTTAACGTGGGCACTCCGGCCAAAAATATACCCATTGAACTCGTATAAACGGGTTCAGGGCCGGTCTACCTCCCCGAACGAGACTCCGCCCTTCGCCCGAAAGCAGAGAGTTGAACCGAACCGACGCTCAAGAGTTGAGCGACGAACTCCCTGCCTATTCCCGAGGCGCAGTATTTATTAAGTATGGAATAGTCGATTATTATTATTATGGGTAAGATCCCATAACAGCATGTATGTATGTATATACAAACAAACCTCTCATCTTTGGCTACCCATTAACGGACTCCAGATGCAATGGACAAAATCTGCAAGCAAAAAAAAAAAAAAAAAAATCTGCATTAAACAAAAACTTCTAAATCATCAGTGATGTATTTCGATATTTCAAAACTTTACGGTCTTAGCAGAACGAGTCGTATTAGTTCTCAAATTGATCGCTTGGCGGCGATGGGGCCAGACCTTTCAATTGTAAACAAAGACGAGTGTATAGTATATAAAGTATGACAGATTATCGCATGCGTGAAAAAAGTAATTGTGAGAAATTTATTATTTGGTTAATAATAACTATAGCCCTGACCTCATCATGACATCGAAGTAGAAGGAAAGTGTAAAAAGAAATCATATGTACCTAAGTATCAGACTCAGGATAATAATCTGAGTGCCCACTATATAACTACCGCAGAAAAAAATTACATTTTCACTCCCGGGAATCGATCCTTCAGATCTACAAATCAACAATTCGTCCTTGCATGGAGAATTGCTGCCATATATGGTCTGGAGCCCCTTCTGTTTGCCCCGGGGTTCTTGATGAGCTCCAGAGGCAGATATGCAATATAATTGGCCCTGTTCTGGCATCTCGTCTACAGTCGCTCTCACAGAGGCGCCGTCGCCTCTCTGTCTTTTTTACAAATACATTCATGGTAATTGCTCCGTGGAGCTGCATTCGCTGGTTGCCAGCCTTCATGAGTTCAAGCGCCCTACGAGGCTGGCATCCCGCTCTCACCCTTTCACTGATGAAATTACTAAATGTATCCGTCTCTTCTACTCCAATAGCTTCACATCTCGCACCTCCCGCCTGTGGAACTCCCTTCCGTATTCCTGTTTCCCTCGGAGCTATAATCTCCAACTATTCAAATGTAATGTCAATCGACATCTCCAGTTGCCTTGATCTATCCACTATACTTCTCCTCATCCATTCCTCTATCACTCCTATCTGATCTTGTTCCAAATCGTCTGTAACCCCTTGCCTTTGTACTTTTAAATTTGCATATTGATATGATTTTTTAGAGAGAGAGAGCGCTATCATTACTGTTATTCGTAAGTGTGTTATTATGTATTTTTTATTACTGTATATACACTATATACATAGTATACAATATATATATATATATATATATATATATATATATATACAGAGAGAGAGAGAGAGAGAGAGAGGAATCTAAATGAAATAATAATAAAAAAACGAATGAATATTAATCTACAACCCAGTGTGTCTGAAGATTTTAATTTTTTTAATATTTTTTATTGTTCACAATATATATATATATAGCATACATATACTGTATATAAATATGTACTGGCTCTATATAAATATATATGTATGTGTGTGTGTGCATCTACTTTAAATATATGCAAATTAAACAAAGTTGTGTGTACAGTATATAAAGTACGATATATTAGCGCATATGATTATATATACGGCATGCTGTATATATGCAGTACAGTATATATTTATTTATTCTATATATACATGTTTATAATATTGATATTATGATCATACCCTTTACTACTGGCAGTTTCTATAGTAGTTTTATCCCTTTCAATCTACGGACAATCGGCTTTAACGGACCAATCCTCCTCCCGATAAGTCTGTTGATAAGAGGTTTGTATGTATATATACCGAATGCAACAGCAGAATTTTCCATCCCACAAAATGATTAATATCTAAAGAAAAAAAACCTAGACTAATTGGGTTTCGTTTTTTTCAGGTTTTCAAATAAGACGTTTAGCCATCTTGAAAAAATTTATCTTAAAATTCGCTGAAACATCTTTTAAGTTACGCAGCTTTTACATGATTTGAACAAATATATATATATATATATATATATATATATATATGTGTGTGTGTGTGTGTGTGTTTGAAGAAATAATTTTAAAATGTGTTATGTTTATGGGATAAAGTGCTCAATGTGAGAGATAGAGCTATGTAAATATAAATATAAAAGTGAACATTGAAGACAACCCTCAGAGGCGACAGGTTGGTTTATTCTAGACGCAATCGTCAGGCCGCGAATGCTGGATTTTCCTCAGCTATTTATATATATTGGTCAGTGTTGCATTGTGGGTAATCTATTCTGGTGGTTATTTTTACGGGAGTGGCTTGTTTGTTTATTTATTTGTTTGGGTTAATTTATTTTACTTGTTTTTCATTTTCATTTTGTATTATTCTTTTCGTGGTTGATGTTTTATTAAGAGAGTAAGAATTTGGGCGGATTTACTTAAGTCGCTTATTTAATAGTTTGTTTGGTCTGGGAAGACAATTAATACTCTTTATTCGTCCAATGTTTAGATTGCTTGCCGTAGTATATTCTGTTTTTTTGGCGGGTGGACAGTTTTTAATTTATTTATTTCGATCGGTTATTTTTTACTTTTTTTTACTTATTTATGCTTATTTTTATGAGTTCTAACGGTTATTTTAGCGGGGGCGATTTGTTACTTTGTTAAAAATGTATATTTATTATTTTATTTATTTGGCTTAATTTTTATATTTTTTTTATTTATTTATTTATTTTTTTATTTTGTATATTTTTTTTATTCTGTGGCTGGTTAAGTAATTTTTCTCTAATATCGGTAAATCAGTGGTTAGGACTCAAAGTATTAAACTGTATAGTAAGCCAGGGCTACATACAGTTTTGAATTCAGGTTTACTTTCTCCTAGACTGGCTGCCACTCAAGGTTAGAGAACCCATAGCTGGAGGGAGAGGAAGAGGATTCATACCTTTTCCAAGGCTATTAGCGCGCAAGTGAATGTAATGGATCCGACTGGATTTAGAACTAGAGTCGCAGTCTAAATGTGTCGAGTATCTGTAAACTATATATCTATAAAACATACGTTTATCTTGAACGTATAAAATTATGTACAAATTATTTGTAGTTGAAAGCATACAATTACGTTCACAATATATTTACCTGAAGCCATAAAATTTTGTTCGAAATATTTGGATTTTGGCATTAAATAACCCATAGAGGTTTTGACATGCCGCTAAACCAAATAAACCAAATCAATTACATTGAATCAGGAAAAATACCACAAAAAATCAGCTAACCATATTTTAGAAAAATTCTTTTTTTTTTCTTTCACTGAAACTTTTATGATCTGTTCAGACACAGACACCAAACGCTACAGTTATTTGTCGTAGAGACATTAGCATTTTTACCCGGTACCCTCCACATATGGATAGACCAACGGTGATCAACGCGGGAGGTTGTATATCCGCGTGCATCTTGGCTCTGTGTGTTTGGGTTCCCAACGAATATTACGAATACATCGCTTTTGCTTACAATATAGATGGTGAGTCAAAGTCGTAGGTTAAATAGTAGGGTAGACTGAGACCTCTAGTCTTGATTGGCAGGCATTCAAAGTAAAGAAAT
>OZ010612.1:63996720-64006720 GCA_963932145.1 Acanthosepion lycidas
GTGTTCGCATGTGCGAATGTGTGTTTGGATTGGGTATTAGATGTGTGTGTAGATTGCGTAAGTGTTCGGTGTATGTTTTCCGTACGTAAATATATGTTTATATGGTAGGTATGTGTGTGTGTTGACCATGTGTGTGTTTGGTATGTGTGTGTGTGTGTGTGTGTGCGCGCGCGTGTGTGTGCGTGTATGTGTTAGGTATGTGTGTGTCTGGTATCTTCGGGTTGGGTATGTGTGTTTTGGCTATGGGTCGGTTGGGTATATGTGAATTGAGCATATTTGGTTTGGGTGCGCGTTGTGTGTGTGAGTTTACTGGTATGCCTGAGTGAGACCAAAGAAAAATGAAAGAGAGAAACACGTTTTGGAACTTCTCAATCAATTAATTGCAATCACACCCCACCATTACCTTTCTAGTTCGTCGGGTGCATTTCCAGAACGCAATCAACGTTCGCTCAAATTAACAAACCACATTGATAATGTCATTTTTTTTTTTAAATAAATCGATAATTATCTTCAATCACATCGTTATTAAGAAATCAGAACGTAAATAAACTATATATTAAGGCCAATCAACACACATGCAAGCATAATGGACATTTCAATTTATCAGGTAAATTACCAGAAATTAAAAAAAAAAAAAAAAGGTAAAATATTTCGAGCGTGCTCACAAGAGAAACACAATAAGTTATTCGGTTAAAACGACAAAGAAATAAATAACTTTGGTAGGAAATTTCAACCGCCCAGGTAATGCCTATTCGCTCATATCAGAATCTTCGTATTCTTGGCTTTCATCGACATTCTCAGAAAATCCCGTTGCCATAGTAACGTGACGTATTCTTGCTACGCGTTGCCGCCCAAAATCTACAATTCATGATACTTTTGCAGGTGCTAATTTTCATCGAATGTGCCTCATATATATATATATATATATATATATATATATATATATATATATATATGACAAAGTGGAAAAAAAGTTTTCTTGGGACGTGTTTCGTCATTTAGGACTACTTCGGACTAAAGTTGTTATATTAGATCGACTACGCATGCGCACGAACGAGAAATGCTCGGAATTTTCAATCATATTTTTTCATTTTTCTCGGCTAGATTAAATAAAAATAATATAAAAATTTGAAATTAAAAATTTTGAAATTTGAAATTTTAAAATTAGAAACTAAAATTTCCCGGCATCCCTTATTCGTACGCATGTGTAGGCTCGCCGACATAATAAAGTTAGTCCGTAGACATTGTAATGGACAACACATCTCACACGAAAGATTTTTGCACATTGTCATACATTTACTCTTTCAATATTATTCTTAATATATAAAAATATATATAGTTATCTCATATATATATATATATATATATATATATAGTTATCTCATATATATATATATATATATATATATATATATATATATATATATTTTTGAATAAAAACAGACTTTCTTTTCATTTTTCATTTCAACCTTTGGAAGTAAAGTCTGATGATCCAGAGCCCTGTTAAAGTGAAATAACTTATTACATGGAACCTTAAAGTGGTCTGTTTTTATTCAAACATATCTGCTCTGAATCTTACATTGAGCTCTCTGGATATCATCCTCCTTGGGTCTACCCATGTGGATTACCTAGTTTTGCATAAACTAAATATATATATATATATATATATATATATATATATATATATATATATACCCAATATATAATTGGTGTATACGGAATGTTCTTTAAAGAGTGCTCAATACAGAGTAGAGAAGATATCTTATCAAGTGATCACTTGATAAGACACCGGATGTGTTGAAACAAAATGGCTATTTTTGTAGTGATTTTACAACATATTTATGTTATAATTTTTTAAATAAATAATTATATATATATATATATATAATTATATATATATATATATATATATATATATATATATATATGTGTGTGTGTGTGTGCAAATATATAGAAAAATAGCAAAGGACCGCTATGTTAATAATCCGAAGTTCTTAAGTATTTTTGTTTTATTTTTAAGAAAATGTACTCAATGCACAAGAAGAGCATATATCATAATTATTAATTATTATATATATATATATATATATATATATATATATATATATATATATATATATGTGTGTGTGTGTCTGTGTGTGTATGTATGTATCCAGGTATAATATAAAAAAATGAAGTATAATTCGACTGTCTGTAGTATTTACTTTTACAAAAAGGGCTGAATACAGAGTAGAGTTTAATATATTTTACTATAGTAGCTTAAAACAAAACATCTCAAAAATTGCTACACAACAGCTTCGTGTTTCGAGACTAAGTTGTTCCTCTTCAGGCGATTGTACATAACTGGTGATTAAACGATTATTTTCCTTTCAAAAGCAAAATCGCCCCTCTTTTTTAGAAGAGAAGAAGAAGAGCTGGTATTTTGATATTTCTCTCTGAATTTCGTGGGAGGAGAAATGGTTGAAATGATTTTTCCGAGACATTTCGCCCACTCAGTTGATTATTTTCAAAGAATTGTGCCATTTCGAATGGTGGGTAAATGAAGTGTTATTCTTAAAAGTAGTTGAGAAAGCAGAAAATATTTTTAATTTCCGTAAACGGCCAGTATGATGATGGCCGTATTCATAGTTATCAATATTAATGATGATATTTTTCTGTTTCGTCACAAACCCTATTTTTCATTTTTCTGTCTGCCTTTCAACAACTTAGTAGACATTTATAAAAAAAAACCAAAAAAACATTTCCCTTTCTCACCTATGAGACGTGACTTCCCTCTGTCTTTTCCCCCCAAAAAAAGAAAGATTTTCATGGAAACTGCTCCGATAAGCTTTTTTCCACGTTGGCACGATTAGACGAATTTAAACATGATACTAGACTGGCCAATAGGTCTCACCATTTTACTGTTGAATAGTCGCACTTTTTATTCTAACATATTTCTCGCCCTCCTCACCTGTGTAAATTCCGATTTTTTCCTTCCTTGATAATTACAATCGTTCAATATTTAAATACAACGTCTATTGCAATCTTCTTGAACCCTATTCCTTTTCTGTGCTTTCCTCAGTACCTCTCTATTTTCAGTGTTCCTATTCTCTTTCACTTTCACTCTCTGTAAATCCCCTGCAGTTTAGGGATATTTACGACGTTCTTGGAGTGAAACTATTAAAATAAAATTTTAAAAAAAAAGCAATTAAAAAAAGACGAATAAAAAAAGTTCAAACAAAATACTTAAAAATGGCTAATTATCTCACGATCAGAATGATGTCCTGGGAATGAAAATAAATTACATCCGGCAGCGGAGCATTTGATCGGGAGTTTTTGAGGAGGGTGGAACATCCTCTTAATTGTTGCTATTCCCAGTTCAACCCTGACCCAAAGCAGTAGAAACTGTTAGGGTCACAACTATGGGCCAATAGAGAATTACCAAACGAAATACTATGAAAGTATAAAAATAAATTTTTATAGTAAAAATAACAGCAATACATTTTTATATAAAAAGGTCAACAATACGTATTAATAGTAAAACAACAACTCATTTAAAAAAAAATGAACAAAACTACAATTTATCCTTAGTGAAAGTATACAATTGCATTCAAAATGTATTTAGTTGAAGCCATAAAATTGTGCTTATATTACATACGTTTCGGCATTAAATAACCCATTGAGTGTTGATATGCCGCTAAACAAATCCAACCAACCAGCCAACATGAAAGAAATCTTTCATAACATAGTAATTATGTCCACTTAAACATGAATATGTGCAAAAGTTGAGTATCATCTACCATGTATTCACTTGTGAAAACAGAATAACATATCATATTTTTATTACATCAAAGCTCAGAAGAAATTTAAATTTCAGCATTAAATGACCCATAATGATGTTGATATGCCGTTAAACAAACAAGTGTTTGAAATTAACAATCATTTGAAATACATATTTGTGGAAATTGTTACTATATTAAAAAAAAGTTTTGTATATCCCTTTTGAAGAATTGTTGCATCAAAATACTTTAACAAACTTTGGCGGTGGGTTTCTCACGCCAAAACAACGACAAAAGTTCATATAAATATATGTCCGTAAATTTGTTGTTTTTGAGTTATTAAGAAAGTTTATGTATTGCCATAGGGATGAGCTTATATTTGTCCTACGTGTACATTTATGGCTAGACTGTCTTCAACGATAAACGTCTGTAGCAATGAGTTTACTGAGAATTGTTCCGTCTAAAAATGACAAGATATTCTTGTTAAGTGCAGGCAGATATAACTTTTAAAAGCGGACGGTAATGGATGCGAGGCTGCACGGCTGTATCAGATTGAACTCACACTCTTTGTGTCTTATCACTGGATCTAACTAACGAATTTATCCACTGTGCCAGGTGTTGAGGATATCTGTGTATGGATTTTTGGGTATTGCAGTGTGAGTTCAATACCTGGTTAAGGCGGTGGAGAACTTGGAGAGGGGAATTAACAGGCAATAATTGCTAAATGATATCCATTAGACATGGCACGTGGAACTAGAACAGTCTACCCCAGTGAGCGAAATAAAGGGTTCAATTCGACATTCCAACTAACTGAAGAAGGCTGGTGCGGAGAACGGCCGAAACGTTGTGATAAATATGGCGACAAAGATGAGGACAATAATCCGAATAATGTAAATACTGTACATAATACCTCATCTCAGAAATATAGATAGATACTGAACGGCCGAAACGTTGTGATAAATATGGAAACAAAGATGAGGATAATAGTCCGAATAATGTAAATAGTGTATATCATACCTCATCTCAGAAATATAGACAGATACTGAAAGGCCGAAACGTTGTAATAAATATGCCAACAAAGATGAGGACAATAGTCCGAATAATATAAACAGTGTACATAATAATTCATCTCAAAATAAACAGTTACCTATGTATATATAAAACATGAAAACATATGTAAATAATTAAAACGTACCTTCGTTAGGTTAGAGGCCACCCCGAAGAAGACAAATCGGTGTATACCCCTCCTACGAAAACTAAACTATAACTGCCCCACACCGCGTGCTACACATCCGCACTAAGTCAGGAGAATAGTTAAACGGGAGAAAAGAATTTAGAAAAGAAAGTTAGTCTTAAGCAGAGTTTTATATTCCATATTGTGATAACAGAGGAACTGCCAAGAAAGGTGAACTCTTTTAAGAAACCGGACATAAACTTACTATGGATGATCGATCGATAAAAAACATTTCTAAACATTTATATTTTCTTTTATTTAAAATAGCATTTTCTGTATAAAATTTATAGTTAAACGCAGAGTGGTTTGTTTCATGACATTTCCACTGACATTTTTATTTACAAACAGAAGCATCCCGACATCACGCATATTTTACATAGAAAAATCTGTGTGAGATGTATTTGTGAATACATTTTATTTGTTTTTCTTTAAAACATGGGCTAAAAGGGATCTCTTCAATATGTCTATCAGAACCGTTTCCACTCAATCCGAGGGCTCCAACTATAACTGGAATAATGTCCTCATGTGTCACACTTTTGAGATTTCTATTTCAATATGCTTGTATTCAGATAGTATTTTGAAGGTCTTCAAAGTTACATTACAATCTGAAAAGTTGTCATATCTATTCTGTTCTTTTGATCTTTGATCACAAAGCCCGGGCGATTATTATTATTATTATTATTATTATTATTATTATTATTATTATTATTATTATTATTATTATTTTCTTTGATTTCTGGCGTTTACACATTTCTTTCCAGCTCCCGCCCAGGGACCTAAGCTTAGAGATGGCATCATGACACTTTCCACTGAACCGCCCACCCCCCACAAAAAATGACATACACAAAGTCCTTCGTAAAGTGTGGGCTGTACTTCTCAGAACAATTTTTTGTATCTCTTTGAGGCATGGACTTCCAGGAATCCCTTCAATTAGTTTACTGGAATCTTTTCCAACCAATCCTAGGGCTCCAACTACAACAGGGATCGTTGATGTTCCCATGTGTCACATTTTTGAGATTTCTATTTCAAGGTCCTTGTATTTTGACAGCTTTTTGAATATCTTCAAAGATACATTGCAGTCTGCAGGTCTGCCATATCAATAAAGAGACACTTTTTTTGTTTGTGGTCTTTAATAACAATGTCTGGGCGGTTGGCTTTGATTGTTCTGTCAGTGTGTATTGTGTAGTCCCATAGAATTGTAACAGGTCCTATCTCCGTAACCGGGTCTGGGTAGTGTTCATACTATTTTCTTTCAGTTTCCTTCCCGTAGAAGTTGTAAATTTTCCAGTGCAGATATTGGCCCACTCTATCATGCCGGGTTTTATATTCAGTGGGTGCCAATATCGTGCAACCTGATACATGATGATCAATCGTTTCTGGATATTTATCACAGAATTTGCATTTTCGGCTAATACAATATTTTAGTATACATGCTTGATAATTCCTATTTAACAAGCATTGGTCCTGTGCAGCAAGGATAAAATCTTCAGCTTCAGCTTTCAAACCTGCACTACGTAGCCACTGATGGGTACAGGTTTTGTCTACATCAGGGCAGAGTATTGGCCATGAAGCGCTTTATCTTGCCTTCGCTTCTGTATCTGGTCGGTTGCATTTGTCTTTGCTGTTTTTTTTAAGTATTTTGCAGTTTCAGCCGGTGTATTGTGCTCTAGTTGCATCTCTACGCCCATTTGAAACTCCACTTTGAATTTGTTGGCTTCTCTTATTCCGGAGTAAAGACGCTTACTACTTTCATGTTCCTTGACGCATACCATCATCCAGTCTTCTGTAGTTTCCAAGTATCTTTGGAGGCCAATTGTTGTAGTTTTGTAGGACAGTTCTAGTTGAACTAATCCTCTGCCTCCTTCGGATCTGGGCACATACAGACGATCAACATCATCTTTGGGATGATGCATGCGGTAGCAAGTGAGAAGCTTTCGTTTTGGCGTCCATTCGCTTAATTTCGGCTATGGTCCAGTTAAGGATATTAAACCTGTATTGCACCACAGGGACAGCCAATATGTTTATGGCTGATATTCTGTTTTTTGAGTTTAGCTTGGTATTTAGTACCAGACGTACACGCCTGTAGTACTCCTTTCTTACTTTTTCATTCATTTGGGGGTGTTGTATGCCATCGCTAATTCCTAGGTACTTATAAGCTTCATCATGCTCCAGTTCCCTAATCTTTGTGACAAAATCTGTTAAGGGTGTTTCTGTAATTCTAACTTTCTTGAATGTCACTTTTGCACATTTATCTAATCCGAAGTCTATACCTATATCGTCACTGAAGTATTTTACAATATTGAGAAGGCTCTTCAACTATTATTATTATTATTATTATTATTATTATTATTATTATTATTATTATTATTATTTTCTTTGATTTCTGGCGTTTACACATTTCTTTCCGGGTCCCGCCCACAGACCTAAGGTTAGAAATGGCATCATGACACTTTCCACTGACAATATATATATATATATATATATATATATATATATATATATATATATATATATATATATTACATAGATAAAGCCCTTCGTAAACTATGGGCTGTACTTGTTTCCTTTGATTACAGTTGTATATACATTTCCTTCCAGGTCCCAGTCAGAAATCAAATGTCAGAAATGGCTTCCTGACATTTTCCACTGATCATTTTTGTAAACAAGAATTCCTAATATCATACACATTTCACATAGATAAAGCCCTTCGTAAAGGGTGATCTGTACTCCTGATACATTTTTTTTATCTATATCTTTAAGGCATGGGCAATCAGGAATCCCTTCAATAAGTCTATCAGAATTGTTTCACGAAGCCGAGGGTTCAAACTTCACCTGTGAATTACTGATGTCCTCTCTACCACATTTTGGAGATTCCCATTTCAAGAACCTTGTATTTTGGTAGTTTTTTTTTTAAAGTTCTTCAAATATTATTATTATTATTATTATTATTATTATTATTATTATTATTATTATTATTTTCAGATATGCGACACTTGTTGGTCATCTACTGGTGCTGCATATTCCATATGCTGTGTGCTACCAGTGGTGGAAGGTATATTTCCAGTGTTAACCTACCACTCGGAGCTTACCAAGGTACCGTCTACGGCCGAGGTAGGTGCAAATCTTTACTTTGTTAGTTGTTTATATATATGCCGATCTTGAGTTACAAGATGAAAACAGATTACTAGCATCGAATTGATAATGATGAACACACAAATATATATATATATATATATATATATATATATATATATATATATATATATGTGTATGAAAAGTGTGTGTATATAAATATAAATAAATATATATATGTATAATTATTTATATATTATATGCGCGGTACTTATTAGAAAGCGATCAATATCAGAGACAGAGCTAACAGATTTGGTTGGTGTTTGTCTGACGATCTCTAAAGCGTGAAACCCAGGGTCACAAACTCATATCTATCCAACCAAATATATATATATATATATATATATATATATATATGTGTGTGTGTGCGCGCGTGATGAAAATATCGTAATCGACTAAAACCCTTCAAAAGAAACAAACGCTCTTTGTAAATACTGTTTGATTTTTGGTAGTGGGTCTAAACGAGGAAAATTGTTTTATTAAAAGTATTATTTCTTTAAATTTAGTTTTAGGCCAGACAAAATAATGAAATTAATTAAAACTGAAATATTATCAAACAGAAAAAAGTGAGTAGTCTTCAAAACTGAGAGATGTCAATATTCAATAAAGAAAATGTCTTATTCCGTTAAAACAAGTTTTAAATCAGATCGAATAATGAAACTGGTTTCAAAATGAAATCAATTTACTTCTGTTCGGTTTTGCGAGGGTTGATTGAATCTTATAAAACATCTTTTAGACCAGATCGAATAATGAAACTGAATGAATATATATATATATATACATGATTTCCCTTCCGAATTACGAGGGTTGATAGATAAGTAAGGTCTCCAGTCTTATGAAACAAATTTTAGGCACGATCAAAATGAAGTCAATTTATTTTACTTCAGAATTAAGAACGTTAATTCATAAGTAAAGTCTTCAATCATATAAAACAACTTTTAGACCAGATGGAATAATGAAACCTTTCTCGAAATTTATTTCTCTTCAAAATTACAAGGCTTGATAGAAAAATAAAGTCTCACTCCTATAAAACTCTTTTTGACTATACATATATACACATATAACGGATATGAACACATGAAAATATAACGGGTACGAACACATAAAATAAGGACAAAAACTGGTTATATTGCTACCATTATCGTCGCAGAGCAATCTTCAATGTCAACATAGCAGACTATCATCTTGGATGATGAATATATTTGTTAAAATATAGATGGTTCATGTAAGTCGAAAGCTTAGATCGAGGAACAGTCTAATAAAACAATATCGAAATGTTCGACAATTTTTGTCTTTATTTTTCTTGAAATTAAAGCAACTCTATGAAGTAAAGAGCGGCTCATGATAATACATAATAGACATTCTTTATCTGTTATATTTAACAATAAATATATAAAAATATAAGGACAATTTATTAAATGTATAATTACACGTGAAAATTTTAATTAATGTGTGCTGTTCAAAATGGCTGCCTACTTTTTCAAAACACTTATCAATTTTGTGTCTACATGATTCATCAAAATGTCGGAGAGATTCCTCTGTCATTTTACTGCATTCATATTTCATTCATTCTTTAAGTTCCTCAATATTTCTTGGGCACATCTAATAAACAACTGATTTAAAAAATCTATGGATCTGTCAGTTATTCACTCAAAGGACCTCTTCAATCTATCCATGAACCCTTATGTTGCACGACTTTTGCCTCCCTGTATGTATGTTATGTGCAGGAGTGATGTTCAAAATGTTTCATTACTTCTTTAAGTTCGTCAATATTTCTTGGGCGCGTCGGATAAAAAATTGATTGCAAATGGCCACAAATAAAAAGAATCCAAGGGTCTGAGGTCTGCAGACCCCAGATGCAACTCAAGATGACCTC
>OZ010612.1:64011720-64021720 GCA_963932145.1 Acanthosepion lycidas
CAGATAGAAAGAAAAGAAGTAACGACTGAAGAAGAGAGGCGGGAAAAATGAAGGAAATAAAGCAAACAAGAAGGATGAGAAACAGGAGGAATGAAAAAGTATTGAAGTAGGAATAAAATGGAGAATATGAAACAGAAATTAAGCATGGATAATATAGCCTGAATTTAAATAGCACTGTTCCTCCTTTTTTGGTGACTACCATCTTCTTCATTCCTGTTCTTGCATCACCAATATGAACTCATTCTTTTCAGATCTATATGATTCTGTCTGGAAGTCACGTATTCTATTAGGGTGGTGCAAAAATAATGACGTAATAATGTCGTTTTTTGACGTATTTTTAACGTCAAAAAACGACATTATTACGTCATTATTTTTGCACCAACCTAATAAGAGCCAAATCGGACTGGAGTACTGGAGTACTGTTGAGATACTTGGGTGATAGCTGCCCAGGGCTCACTTTCCACTGTTAGAGCCTTTTGTAGGTGATAATTTATTTATCACCTTCCAAACACTCACTGCTCGCTACTTGCGAGCCATGTCCTCTGACGAACTGCATTCCTTGGTTCCACCAATTCTAACCATTACGGCCAGGAGCCGCCATGCCCCTCACATTGTAACAACCCCCCCATTCCTCCGGTATCCCGCATTGGGTAGAACTAAGTTCCACTCGAACAGCTTCAACCACTACTATGTGGAACTGACTCCCAAGATCAGTCCTGTATTAAACTGTCAAAGTCTAGCGCTAACCATTATTTTCCCCTCCTATCTGCAATAATTGTCTTATACTGTCACCCACTAAATCGTTTGATACCCCATAATTTTTTACACGATTCTGACTGTATAAAATTTTAAAAAATTCTAGGTCTGGCGTTTAACATCAAGGAACTATCACTTTTCAGCGGGGAGAGCTAGATATTTCTGGCGACAATTATCATTGCGAACTCCCGCGACTTTAAACACTTGTGTTTAATACATAGATGCCAATGGTACATTATCCGCGTCTCACCGATTATATCACGCATACATAAATCGAATGTGTTTGTTTCTAGATGGAGAAAGGGGAAAATACGGTGCGCTGATCTCTCTAATTGTTTAGGGAACTAAATTTATATATATTCTCTGGTCACTGAACAGTCACTCGCATCTGCTTTTAGGGAATTTTGTACACTCTTTGAAAAACTCGGCCACTTGTGAGAGTTTGGATGGACAACTGGCAAGGATAGCCAGCTTCAGGTCAAACCACAATATTTCTATATGAATCTTCTTTTTAAGATATTCTTTGTTAGTTTTGCTTGTACGATAAGGGCACTGTCATGTAGAATCATTTACGATCAAGCATCAACTCCATGACAAATGGTAGAAGATGCTCATCTAAAAAGATTTGCGAAGAGTCTCATAGACTTCATATTTGTCTGGATAATATGGACTTTGTTCAGTTCCAGAGGCAGAAAAGCATCTTCAGATCAAAATACTTCCACCGCATACTTCATGGAATAAAATTATTTTTCTTGGTTGGCATTTCTTTAAAATGACAGTTTTGATTGTGACCAATCAGTTTTATCTTTGATTCATCTGTCTAGAGAAATGACTCCCAGAAAACCTCTGGTTTCTCCAACTGTTCCGTTGGCAAAATTTTAAACGGGCAACTTTGTTCTTCGTTTAGAAAAGAGCTTTCCTTCTAGCAGCTATCCAGGGAATACCATGTCTATTCAATTTTCGTCTGATTGTAGACCCATGTATATTTACTACAGATAGTGCCAGAGAGGTCTGCAACTCTTTGGAGGTGATGTGTGGTTTGGTTTGTATGCCCTCTATTTGTAAATTTTCTTGCAGTAGATGGATTGAACTGCAATCTTTTTTAGGTGATCTTATAGCTTTCTGTGGACTTGTGAAAAGTTAGTAACTTGTTCAGGATTGATGATCTTTGGAGCTATTACCGTAGCTTAGATGGTTTCACGGCTCTTTTAATCAATATTGCCCAACCAATTTACTAAGGATATCACGTTTGATGGGTCCACCTAAAATTGAATAATTATGCACCCAAATCTCTTCCTACTGAATTTATTAACTACTTGAACTCAAAAATGCAAAGTGGGGTTCGCATATTTTTGCACATGTCATACTTTCAGTTTTGGAGAAATAAATCTCTTTCTATTTAAAATAAATAATTAAAATAAATCTTTTGTTTGTTTGTTTGTTTGTGTTCATTATTTGGGAGGTATACTTTTCAAATTGGTCATTCAATGCACATTCAAGTGGCTCATTTAAAATATTTTCACGATAAAAATGACCATGCTAGGCGGGTTTCAAACTTTCAAGCCCCATTATATATATATATATATATATATATATATATATATATATATATATATATATATATATATATATAGCCTACCCTAAACAAAATAAACAATGTTATCTCCACAAATATCCTTAAATGCCTATAATTGGTAACAGAAGCCATTAGTTTATTCCAATGTCTTCCCATACTTAATACTTCTCGAATTCACTCTCGCGTGGTCATATGTGACGTCATGAGCTGCGGTGCGATTTTCGCCTCCAGCGTCTTATATGCACGTGTTTATCATTGCTTGGAAATCATCCATAGAAACAAAAACAGACTATCATCACATTGTTGTCCGTGTGTTGCTTAATATATAGTACAGTAATTGTCATCTTTGATATTGGCTTATGTAAGCCGAAAGCTTGATTGGATTAAAAAATATGTATCAATATTGTGATTTTCTTTCTTCGTTTAATGATAATGTTATTAAGCTTATCAGACGTTATGAAAAGAATTTACATGAAATAAATAGACAACACTTGTCTATATTATTTAATGAAACATGTATGAATGAAAAAATGCTGCCTAAATACACACAATATATATATATATATATATATACATATATGTATGTGTATATATATATATATATATATATATATATATATATATATATAATGTGTGTGTGTGTTAGTTTTTTTCTTATCTAAATATATAGCTAGCTATAAATATATCTAAGATATCCCTGCACACAGAAATATTCTGTTTCATTCTTTTGACTCTTGTATTCAGGCGGAAAGAAGCTTCAACAAGGTGTTGGCTTCTGATGGGCAGAAGCGTGGGACTTGATTCGTACAGGTGCTACTGGAATTTGTAGAATCTCACTAATGGCGGGAAGCTGCCTAGACAGAGTTTCACGGCCATTCAATGCCAAAACATTCGGCGTAGATCTCGTTCGCTCAGCAAGTTTCTCCCAACAAGTCTCGCAAGTTACAATTTTGCACACTCCTGCATTCTCAGGGGATTATCCATTCATATATTCGTATCAATTTCTTCTCTCGCCGCTCTTTCTCTTTCTCTCTCTCTCTCTCTTACTCACCCCCTAGTGTCTAACTCTCTCACCTCTCACCTTTCTCTCTCTCTCACTCTTCACACACACAAACACAACTCATTTTTGAATGCGCCCACTGCAAATCTCCATTTTTTTATTTTTTTTTTATTTTTTTTACCGGGAGCGTTCTCTTTGTGTTTAGATACATCACAATGATTTGTAAACATTTCTCTTCGTGTTCAGGTTTTGTAAGACAGGCTGTCTAGCTTCATTATAGAAATATTTATATTTCTGCCTAAGGCTGAATTTTTTCTATATATATCTATATATCTATCTATTTATCTATCACTCTACCTATAAATAGATAGATATCGGGGAATATATATATATATATATATTCCCCTATATCTATCTATCTATCTATCTATCTATGTTCATTCCTTTCGTCTCCGTTTTTCTCGCTTTATCTATCTATCTATCTATCTATATATATATATATATATATATATATATATATATATATATATATATATATTCCCATTCTAACTATTCAGCTAGCTAGCTCTGCCTAATTTGTCGTCTCTCTCTCTCTCTCTCCATATATATACATATATGTATACCTCTGTCCTTTTCGTCTGTCTATTTATCTATCGCTCTCTCTATATATGCATATACATACATATATATATATATATATATATATGTGTGTGTGTGTGTGTGTGTGTATGCATGTATATTTATATATATATATGTATGTATATATATACATATTCATATACATATATATATATATATTCCTCACATTTTCACATTCTCTCTCTCTCTCTCTCTCTATATATATATATATATATATATATATATATATATTCCAGACATTTTCGCTATCGACCCATCTTTCTATCTAACAAGCTAGGTAGCTATCTAGCTATCTTATTCCAGATTTGGGTGCCTATAAATTACCATTTAACGTGAGTTATGCAGACAATATTGCAAAGAATTTCTGTTAAGGGCTCCCGGAATGCATCTTTGTGCCAAACCGAGATGTTTATTGCGGCGTAAAAATTAATATACAGTCCTTACTGGTTGCTTGTCAAGCATATGATTAGCGAAAATAATTTCGCACATACAAATGTATATACAGATATATGTATGAGATAGATTGGTGTATACAGAATAAATTCCAACAACCAACAATTACTATTCTTAAAAAAGTGCTCAATACAGAGTAGAGCAGATATAATTATTTATTTAAAAATTATAACATAAATATGTTATAAAATCACTACAAAAATAGCCATTTTGTTTCAACACCTCCGTTGTTTTATCAAGTGATGATGTTGAATGTAGAATAAATGGTTTTAAATGTTTCAAATTAATTAACGAAAAACGCTGTTACATGAGCTAGAATGACCAGTCAAAACACAAGTGTAAGAGAATTCAAAAACCCAACTTTAAAGTTCTTAATAGCTATTATAACCTTACTTCGTTGTCAAGTTTTTTGAATTCTCTTTTTCTTGAAGATCTTCTTGAAAGTCTTTGAAGTTCTTTTGAAGATCTTCTTGAAGAGTCTTTGAAGATATATTGCAGTATGCTGGAAGTGCTATCTCAAGAAGGAGGCATTTTTTTTCTTTACGGTCTCTAATAATGATATCAGGGAGATTAGTTTTCATTTTTCTGTCTGCGTGTATTGTAAAGTCCCATAAATTTCGTACAGGTCCTATTTGGGTCTGGTTAGGTGTTCACTCTAATTCCTTGCAGTTTCCTTTCCGTAAGTATTACAAATTTTCCAGCGTAGATATTGACCCACTCTGTCGTATTCAGTGGGTGCCAATACCGTGCAACCTGATACAAGATTTCCAATTGTTTCTGGATATTTATCATAGAATTTGCATTTTGAACTAACACGATTTTTCAGAATGTGTGCTTGGTAATTTCTATATATTTAATATTATTTCTTTTGATTTCTGTTCTCTACACATTTCTTTCTCCCAACCAAAGAACTAAGCTTAGTAATGTCATCATGTGATTTCCACTGATTATTTTATAAAAAAAAAAAAAAAAATATAAGATCACAGAGATTTTACATGGATAAAGTTCTTCATAATATGCCAGCTGTAATTATAGGTACAGTAATTTTTTGTAATTCTTTAAGACATGGGTTACCAGGAATCACTTTAATGGGTTTATCAGTAGCTTTTCAAATTAATCCGAGGGCTCCAACTACAACTTTAGTTATTAAACATCCTTGTATACCACATTTTTTAGATTTCCAAATTAAGTTCCTTGTATTTTGATAGTTTGTTTTTGAAGATAATACATCAAAATCTGCAGGGACTGCCATGTCAATAGGAATGCACATTCTGTTTTTGCAGTTTTTGATATCAGGGCGATTTGCTTTGATTGTTCTGTGTCTGTTGTAAAGTCCCAAAAAGGTCATATATCTGTAACCTGATCTGGGTGATGTTCATACCAGTTTTGTACAGTTTTCCTTCGCATAAAAGTGTCCTATCTTCCAGTGCAGACATTGGCACACACTACCATGCTGAATTTTATAGTTACAGTGTCACCCGAATATAAGAGAGTTGTCGGGACCGGAGAAGAGGTCTCTTATATACGGGTTTCTCTTATATGCGGGTTTGGTCTATTTTGTTTAGGTAAGTATGGCTCTAATTTGGGACCAGAAAAATTGCTCTTATATCCGGGTCTCTTATTTCCGGGTCTCTTATATCCGGGTTACACTGTGACAATGTGAAACCTGATACTTGGCTGAAGCATCGACGTTTGTGACTATAGAGGCAGATGCGGAAGTGATAACTTCTGTTGCAGAGGTCTCCTCCTCTGACTTGGGGTGTTTGGTCAGAGTTCCTCTCCATTCTGATCGTATGGCTGCCAGGCTCTCTCAGGACTCTGTGTTGATGTCACGTCTCAGGACATCGGGGTAACGTAGCTGAGGTCGCCCGGCGGGTATCCTTCCAGCTCCAGCTCTCCATACAGGAGGTCTTTGGCATGCGATGGACGTGACCCAACCAACGGAGTCTGCGCTGTCTGAGCAGTATGTACAAGCTGGGCAAACCTGCTCAAGACATGAACCCAGTGTTGGGCACCTTATCTTGCCACATTATTCCCAGTATGTGGAGGATGCTTCTCATATAAAAGGTGTTCAGACCTTTATTATTATTATTATTATTATTATTATTATTATTATTATTATTATTATTATAGTGATACATGCATATATGCATATATACATGAATACACACACGTTCTTTATGGTGGATACTCGTGTTTATATTAGACGCCTAATTTTTATTTTCATTTTAAAGAGTGTGTATTTCATCTATCTCCATACGTATTTTAGAAAATCTTAATAAAGAAAATATGCAAAATATTAGGGTGCGTAACAGGACTCTTTCTGGCCATGAGACTCTGGTTCAAATCCACTTTAGTCCATTTGTCGGGGCGGTGAATTTTTGATTATATCAGCCTGGAGAGGTGATCCCAGCACGCGGTATTTTCAGAAATTGTCTGAGAACCATATCACGGGTTAACCCAAACCTTGTGAGTGAAATTAGGTAGACAAAGCCGTTCGGAGGCCGTTAATGCCTGTGTTAGCACGAAGAAACAAGTCATCTTGGCTGAGGGTTTGAATGATTTCTTGGTTGCTTTTGTTTACCAGTATATCAATCTGAGTGCGTTATTTAATGTCGAAATATGAATATGCCTTCCACTACAGATAAAATGTTTTGTTCGTCATTTTGCTATGAAATGTATTGTTGGTAATTCTACTATAAAATCTACTGTTGCTAATTTACTATAGTATGTATTGTTGCTAATTTTACTAGCATTAGGCATTGTTGCTAATTTTACTAGCAGTATGTATTGTTGCTAATTTTATTGGAAGTATGTATCGTTGCTAATTTTGCTAGTAGTACGTATCGTTGCTAATTTTACTAGCCTCATGCATTGTTGCTAATTTTACTAGCAGTGGGTATTGTTGCTAATTTTTCTAGCAGTACGTATCGTTGCTAATTTTTCTTTATATAAAAAATTATTTTTATACTTTCATAGTGTTTTTCTTGTAACTATTTGCGCATAGCTGGGGCCCTAACAGGTCCTACCACCCCCGGTTAGAGTAGACCTACGATTAACAGAAATAAAGAGATGGTTCAATGCTCCTCAAATCCTCCAATCTCACAATCAGAGGCCTTGTTACCGGATGGAATTTATCATCACGCCCAGGACTACACAGATTTGTTCCTGCTGATCATGACAGATTATAAACTCTCTCAGCGAATGTTAGTAAGGTCCGCTCAACTTCGTTGCAGTATAAACCACAGCTGAACTCTCATGGTTTAGCGATCGTCTGTGAAAGAAAATGTGTAGCTCCCTTCGAGTACGAGTCTATTCGGAAACGAGTAGCCGGTTTTTCTGTGTATATATATATATATATATATATATATATATATATATATATATATATATATATATATATATATATCTCACTTGAATTTGGAAAGCGAAAATAGACTTTCAGAGTTGCAGTCTGTGTTGTTTAAAAACGACCCTATCTTACTCTGCTATATTTAGGCAATTTGCGTTTTAAATTTTCTGTCTTTTGTGGATTTTTGCGTCTTTAAGTGTTTGTTTTTTTGGGTTTTTTTTCCTATACCAGTAGGCATCTTTTTTTTTTTTTGTTTTATTTTAATCATTTCACCCCAAGCAAGTCGGGAAGCCACTAGGACGCAAGGGATTACAGAAAATTTGGAGCAAGATCAGATAGGAGTGATAGAAGAAAGGATGAGGAGGAGGGTAGTGGATAGATCAAGGAAACTGGAGATGCCGATTGACATTACACTTGAATAGTTGGAGATTATAGCTCTCAAGGAAACAGGAATAGGGAAGGGAGTTCCACAGGCGAGAGGTGCGAGACATGAAGCTATTGGAGTAGAAGAGACGGCTACATTTAGGAGTTACGACAGTGAAGGGGTGAGAGCGGGATGCCAGCCACGTAAGGCACTTGAACTCATGACGACTGGGAACCAGCGAATGCAGCTCATCGGAGCAATTTCCATGAAAGTATTTGTAGAACAGACAGAGGGAGGCGACGGCGCGTCTGTAAGAAAGTGACTGTAGACGAGATACCAGAGCAGGGCCAACTACATTGCGACGGCGCATCTGTGGGGGAGCGACTGTAGACGAGACGCCAGAAGAGGGCCAATTATATTGTATATTCGCCTCTGGAGCCTATCAAGAGCCCCGAGGCAAACAGAAGGGGCACCAGACCATATATGGCAGCAGTCTATGAATTAAAAATTACATGTATGAAGTCTGTGACTCGATGTCAAGGAATATCACCGTTTTCATCCAACCTGTAATATAGACCGTGTGACTGTTTTTCTTAGTCCTGCTAGGGTTTGACATTATCTCACGCAGCTGGAGGCATAGATGCTCATCTTCTTCCAGCAGTTGTTGCATTCTATTTTGGTGCATTGTAAAATGTTTTATTCCACGAATTAAGGTCCATTCTTTTTTAACACTCGCTGCAAGAGGTCAAGGCTTATAACATATAGGGAAACGATTCATTTCTGTATGTGGCGCCATGGATGAACATTTTTTAAGACTGTCTAAATTCGGCAGGCATGAATACATTCATTACACTATAGATCAAATTCTCAGGCAAATTTTCAGGGAAACCGTAATCTCCTCGGTTTATGGAACACTCTTCCGGTCTCTTGCTATCCATTCAACTTAGATCGTCAAAAGTTTAAATGCAATGTCAGTCACTATCTTCTCTCTTCTTAATTCTGTTTTTTTTTATTGTCCTCTCTCGTTAATAGTAGTTTTCTTCATATTCTTTAACACTCAGTAACCCCTTACGTCTTAGTGGCTTTATAGAGTTTGATCCTCAAGAATTTAAATGCAATGTCATTCGCTATCTTCTGTTTTCTTAATTCTTCTTCTTTTATTGTCCTCTATCCTTTACAGTAGCTTTTCTCATATTCTTTAATACTCAGTAAACCCTTACGTCTTAGTGGCTTTATAGACTTTGATCTTCAATAATTTAAATGCAATGTCAGTCGCTATCTTCTGTCTTCTTAATTCTTGTTCTTTTATTGTCCTCTCCCCTTAATAGTAGTTTTTTCTCATATTTTCTAACACAAAGAAACTCCTTACGCCCTGTGGCTTCCTTGTTTAAATAGCGGTGAAATGATAAAATCTATCTATCTATCTATCTATCTATCTATCTATCTATCTATCTATCTAAGTCTGATCCTGATCTATCTATCTATCTAAGTCTGATCCTGATCTATCTATCTATCTATCTATCTATATATCTATCTATCTATCTATCTATATATCTATCTATATATCTATCTATCTATCTATCAATCTATCTATCTATCTATCTATCTATCTAAGTCTGATCCCTATCTATCTATCTATCTATCTATCTATCTATCTCAGTCTGATCCTGATCTATCTATCTATCTACATTATTTACATCATTCGGACTACCCCAGTGAGCGAAATAATGGGTCCGGTTCGATATTTTTTAACACAAAGAAACTCCTTACGCCCTGTGGCGTCCTTGTTTAACTTGCGGTGAAATGATTAAATCTATCTATCTATCTATCTATCTATCTAAGTCTGATCCTGATCTATCT
>OZ010612.1:64026720-64031720 GCA_963932145.1 Acanthosepion lycidas
AGAAAGGAATGAAAAAGAAAGGAATGTAAAAAGGAATGAAAAAGAATGGAATGAAAAAAGGAATGAAAAAGAATGGAATGAAAAAGAAAGGAATGAAAAAGAAAGGAATGTAAAAAGGAATGAAAAAGAATGGAATGAAAAAAGGAATGAAAAAGAATGGAATGAAAAAGAAAGGAATGAAAAAGAAAGGAATGTAAAAAGGAATGAAAAAGAATGGAATGAAAAAAGGAATGAAAAAGAATGTAATAAAAAAGAAAGAAATGAAAAAGAAAGGAATGAAAAAAGGAATGAAAAAGAAAGAAATGAAATATAAAGGAATGAAAAAGAAAGAAATGAAAAAGAAAGAAATTTAAAAAAAGAATGAAAAAGAAACAAAAGAAAAAGACATGAATGAAAAAGAAAGAAATGAAAAAGAAAGGAATGAAAAAGAAAGGAATGAAAAAGAAATTGTTGAAGAATATCAAAAAGAAACGAAATATTTTTTTCATAATAATCAAATATAAAAGAAAGTAAAACATGTTATTAGCAGAAATATATTAAAAACAAATAAATAATTGTAAAAAAAATAAAAATAAAAAGTTAACTTCTGCCAAAAAACAACATATTCAGATGTCTTCAAAGACAGTTGAAAAGAAGAACAAAGAATGCGGGAGTACGTTGAAACAATTCTCTGGAAAGAAATACGATGAGATGCCTGTTTTTCTGGTGAAAGATGCCACCATTTACTCGAGTCAGTCTGGAAATTCAACAGAATACAGCGTTCATGGAACACCAGCCACTGTAAACAAGCAGAACGGAATATGTGAAAAATGTAAACGATTTCTGACTATTACTACAAACACCATACTCTTCGGATCTAGAAAACATTGAACCAAACAATAAGTGGGCATAATTCTAAGGAGAAGGTAGGCGTTGTGCCCTATTTGGCAACCAGATTTCTTCTTCTTCTTCTTCTTCTTCTTCTTCTTCTTCTTCTTCTTCTTCTTCTTCTAGGCGTGAATAATCGTGGCTCTCCACAACTTCATTTCCTTTGTAGCCTTTAATAAATTTAATATGTTCGCCATCATTCTTAATCTCTGTTCTGTCAACCATTTGCAAAAGCTCTTATTATTATTATTACTATTATTATTATTATTATTATTATTATTATTATTATTATTATTATTATTATTATTATCATCATCATCATCCTTCTTCTTCTTCTTCTTCTTCTTCTTCTTCTTCTTCTTCTTCTTTGTACCGTGTCTCTTCATGGCCCAGTGAATAAAAGCGTTGGTTGAATTCAGTAACTTGACCATGTTAGCTCTTCAAGGACACATGACGCAGTCGATAAAGGCGTTAGTTAGATCCAGTGAGAGGACCCAAAGAGTGTGAGTTCAATACCCGGTTAAGGCGGTGGATGTCTTGGAGAGGGGAACTAACAGGAGATAACTGATAACTGACATCCATTAAACATGACACGTGGAACTAGAACAGTCTACCCCAGCGAGCGAAATAAAGGGTTCAGTTCGACATTCCAAACAACTGATGAAGGCCGGAGCGTAGAACGTCCAAAACGTTGTGATAAATATGGCAACAACGATGAGGATAAGGTCCGAACAATGTAAATAATGTACATAATACCTCATCTCAGAAATATAGACAGGTTCTTTAGTACCGACATAATTTCCTCCTCAAAGCTAAAAACGCTTACAAAATACAAATATACTCAACAATGTACAGCATCAATAGCACTTCTAAAATCAACTGCACAAAATTGGTAATCCTACCCTCTAAAAATATTTCTACAATATTGCAACTAAATTAGTTAATAGACGCACACATATATATATTATGAAATGGACAAAGTCCGACAATTATTTTATTACATTTTTATGTTTATACACTCTCTTTATAGATGGAAATCTTTAAGTATTTATAATAACCAGTATTAACAACATTTCCTGGCCTGAATGTCCGAGAAAATATTCGTCCTCTGGCAGGAATCGAACCTGTATCCTATACAGAACAGTCATATAGCCTGACGTGCCTTAACCGATTGGGCCACAGAGGAGCTTCCGGTTAGCAAGGTCGATTTTATTATAAACAGATCATTTACTTAAATATTTGCATATATATATATATATATATATATATATATATATATATATATATATATATATATATATATATATATATATATATATATATATATATATATATATATATATATATATATACTGTCTATACGTTATTTTAATAGATACAATTTATTTAAGTAAATGGTCTGTTTTTTTTTTGGGGGGGGGGTTCTTTTTTAAATAAACAGTATTAATTACATTTACCGGCCTGAATTTTCGAGAAAATATGTGCTTCTTTGACAGGAATCGAACCTCTAACCCCAGTGGGAATCTTCTATTGATCTAATGTTCTGTTAACCATCCATCCGCAGAGAAATGTCTGGTTTGCAAAGTCTGTTTATATTTTTATAATGTTACTGATATATTCTTACTGTTATAAACAACAATTTCTCGAACGATCATGGCTGCTCAATAAACGTACTTTAAAATAAACATTGACAACTTATGAAATGGATTAAATCCGATTATTTATTTGATATATATTCTGTTATACCTTATTTTAATATATACACTTTATTTAAGTAAATGCTGCTTTTTTGTTTTTTTGTTTTTTTTAATAAACAGTATTAATTACATTTACCGGTCTGAATGTTCAAGAAGTTTCATAGAATATATGCGTTCTTTAACCTGCGACCTATACAATAAATAATTCTTCGACTTAAACCATTTCATATTATGTTGTCGATGATTATGCTAAGGTACGTTTCGGGATTAGATTTGATCGTTCGCAAAAGATCGGCAAATGTTGTTTTGAAATGTAGTCTTAAGGTGTGCTATATTTATTGAATAAAGTGCTCAATATCAGAGATAGAGCGTGTTTAAATATATAAATGTGTAATATATATATATAGGCACGGTGGAGTAATGTATAGCGGAGTGCCGAGTTCAAATCCCAGTCGAATCCATTACATTCACTTACGTGCTAATGCCATTGGGAAAGGTGTGAATCCACTTCTTCTTCCTCTAGACTAAGGTCGTTTGTGGACCTTGTGGCACTAGTGCACCGGGTTTCTGTATTCGGCCCTTCGAAAAGTGTGGCTGGTCCTGCACGAAACCTTCACCACTATAATCAAATCATACATCGCATTCGACGGGGTAGAGAGATGTGACTATATATATATATATATATATATATATATATATATATATATATATATATATATATATATATATATATATATATATATATATATATATATGAAGAAAAATGTTAATAGATTGGCCGAAATCTCTCGAAACAATAATTTGAACATCTTCTCTTCTCCCTAAAACCAGAGAGAAATCTCTTCTTCGCATACAAATAGCACCGAAAACGAGGTTTTACTATTCGACTATCTCGTATATATATATATATATATATATATATATATATATATATATATATATATATATATATATATATTTAATGTAATGAAAAAACAAACCACTTTAAGGTACCATTACGATAATTTATTTCACCCAAAATTCATTTTTAAGGATTCAGGATCATCAGGTAAAACTTCCAACAACGAATTGAGAGGAAAAATGGGATTATAATTGGTAGGTAGTGTAATTTTTGTAATTTAATAGAGGGGGTTGAGAGTGGCAGTTAAACAGACAATATAAAGTATAGGGATGGTTTTTTTCATTACATATTAGCTCTGTCTTCACATTGAGCTCTCAGGATTTCATCCTCTTTGGATTTACCAATTCGGTTTACCAAGTTCCTTATAACTTTTAAGCATAACTTTGTATTTTTGAATATAACTTGTTTTTTAATTTAACTTATCATTAAAGTTATTTTATTTATTTCATTATATTTTTTATTTCTAAATATTTTTTTATTCTTTAAAATAACTTACTGATTTTATTTTAAATGTCGCTTATTTTTAAATATAAATTTATTAATTTTAATATAACTTATTTCAATATATCTTCTGTTTCTTTGAAATAATAGATTTATGTATCATTTTGTATTTTTAAACATAACTTTATCTATATATTTCAAGTTTTTTTTTCTTCCTCTCTTGCTTTCAAATTAATAATTTTATTCTTCATATAACCCCAGTTTAATGTCATAAGGTTAATATCCGGGTTTGATTTTATAAAACCTCTTCCTTTTAACACTAACACCTTTCACCCTCCACTGACCACATGTATATAGTGCAATGTGTAAATTGCCGCCATTTTATATTATTAATTTTGTGCATACAAATTTTGTTTTTGATATTAACACGTCATTATGGTCAGCTGGGCACCATTTATGAGAAAAAGAGCACAACCACGCAACTCACTCTGCCAAAACGTTAGGCTTTATTGCTTGGCATTCGCACCGGAAGTACCAATACGTACATTTCAGAGTGTTTGGGTGTCACCCCGGGAACAGTGGAGAGGATTTTCTAAAAGTTGGAGGATACTAAAGGGTTTACGAAGGTAAGACAGCTCTGAAAACTCACTCTGATCGTTCTGACAAGAAGTGAAATTGTTGTTAAGGGCTTCAAACTCACCACGGGGTCCGGCACCAAGTGCTTTGAAAATGTACTATTGCCCTTGGTCAAGAGGATTGCTGTTGGAAACTGAAGGAGACCCAGTTATTGCTGCCAGACAATTTCTGCGACGACATCACACCTTAAATCTGGCCATCTAACACCCTAGACTGCAACCCCACTTGATTATCATATGTTGAGCGCAGTTGATCGAGAGTTCAATAAATCTCCTTGTAATACCAAAGATGAACCGAAAGCAAGGAAGATGACAGCATTCATTAAATTAAACAAGGAGACTGTCTAGAAAAGATGCAGGACATTCTGGAGATCGTTGTTGAAGCTAATGGCGATCTTATTGAATAAATTTAATCTTTAGTATTTCAAGATAATTTTTGTTTAATTTTGTTAATGATAA
>OZ010612.1:64036720-64059220 GCA_963932145.1 Acanthosepion lycidas
CACAAACCAGTGTGGCATTGTCATTGGTAGTAGGTCAGAGAAGCAAGTTTTTATATCATTACGCGACTGCTTCAAATGATCAACATACACTGCAAGTTCGTCATGCAGCTTGATGGATATATTTGCTAAGGAAGAAAACTTTCGTCTCCCAAATTTCAACCAGAACAATTTTAGTTTCCCGTTAAATGCCTGAATTTAATCCTTGCCAAAGACTCGAAACCGCATTGAAGTAAAAAAAAAACAAAAAACGGCTCTTTCTGTTCCGACAGCTTTCAATCCAAACATTGACAATTTGGAAGACAAGTCACAGGGTTCGCTTTGAAACCATACAAGACGGAGCTGATGTAATTGAAAGACGAGTTGGTGAAAACATAACTTAATTTAAAATTTAAATAATGAGTTTTAAATTTTAATAAATTGAAAAGTAAAAACAGCCATTTTGGATAGATTGGATGAATAAAATTACAATAAATATTTATGTTAAGAAAATGGCATAGATTAATTTAATATTTAACTTAATAAATTTATTGTTTTATTTTAAATAATATTTATTAAATACAAAACACTCCATATATTGTAGGTCCTAAATTTTCTGTACAACCTCGTAACCGCATTATTCTTTAAAACTTGGCCTTGTGGCCCCTGAAAATAACTCATGGCTCCAAACAGTGGGGTGGGCACATCGTCCCGGTTGAGAATTCTTTAACGAAATAATGTACGTCACCACCGCCCTACTACGGATTTTGAAATAGTTCTCTAAATTGCAATTGCGCATGCTCCAGTTGTTTTCTTCCGCCATTGTGATGTTTGAGAGTTTTCGATCGATTAAAATTCTTTTTTCAGGGTAGCAATCCGAAATCATTGCTGAAGTAAAAAGAACTGCTTTAATTTGATTTGTTTCCACAGAGATGCGGGTGGCGTCTTCGGGAATACGATCGAATTGGGCCCATGGAAAAAAATAGAAAGAAGAATGATCATTGTGTAAAAATAGTTTGAAGCAGGCATTCGGATGTTATGTAGGAAGTTCAATTGTCAGTGGGAACTATTGAAACAGATCAGTTCGTTGTAGACATGGGATAACTACGTCTATTTTATACGATAACAATCTAATCCAAAACTAAACAATATTCATTTTTAAAATATAATATTAGTCGTTCACATTACTTTTTGTCAGACTTTAAATTACGGTACATTGTCTCCTTCACATACCAAACTTTGATCTTACAACGTCATGATGAACATTCACGAACGTTCTCAAATTTAAAAGACTTGATAAACCAATGATATCTACGGCTTTCTATATAAACACGTGCAGCAAAATAAATCTATTGCTTTGATAAAATCAGAGGCAGAGGACGAAACGCTAAGAATAGTTTTCTCTCTTATCTCTATTTAATCATATATATATACAGTAGCGTCCAAAACTAAGGGACACAATTTTAAAACCTAATATTTGTTAGAAATAACAACTGTGAAAAGCTGAAATTTTGAAAACTGGTAGTCGTTATCATCCATAATAACATTCTAAAATTTGAATCATTTGCAAAGGATAGAAAAAGAATTATAACAATTATTTATTTATTTTCAAAATAGGATCGTCCAAAAGTAAGGGACAAAATTGAGAAAACCACTGTAAACAGCAAAAAAACAATAAAAATACATGTACAATCAATATTTAGTAATAGTATTTTTTCTATCCTTTTTTTTTTCGTTTTTATCTATCTGTTTCTTTATATATGCCTATATCATTTCCTATCGGTTTAGCTATATTACTATTCTGTCTAAATCGTTTAATATAAATCAACGTCTGTTCTCACCTACCTCTCATGGGCATTTCATATATTCTCTTTTTCATATTCTGTCTGTCTCTGTCATTTCATATCTATTTACCTCTGTCTTTCCATTATATCTATCTATCTATCTATCTATCTATCTATCTATCTATCTATCTATCTATCATGAACTTGTCACATATTCTGCCTTTTCATATTCTGTTTACGTCTGTCTTTCCATGTCTATCTAGCTGATTGTTTCTGTTATTTTAGATGTATCTATCTAGCTAGATTTTTTTTAAATCTAAACTGTTTAATATAAATCTATCTATCTATCTATCTATCTATCTATCTATCTATCTATCTATCTATCTATCTATCTTAACCTGTTTAAATCTATCTATCTATATTCACATACTTATATCAGTGTTTATGTCTCAGACGATTCACATCTATCTATTCTTTTATCTAGCAATCTTTTTGTCTATTTTATTTAGCTATCTCCTTCTCTTCAGATCTATCTATCTATATATCTATCTATCTATCTATCTATCTATCTATCTATATATATATATATATATATATATATATATATATATATATATACTTGATTTTTGTAAAACAATGATATAATAATGACACACACACACACATATATATATATATATATTATTTTTAAGACAACGAGAAAATGTTCATTCATATATATATATATATATATATATATATATATATGACAATATATATACAACAATACATTTTATATCAAAATCACCCACAATACATTTTAGTCGAAGTCATAAAATTGTGATCAAAATATTTAAATTTCGACCAATAGAATTGTTGATATGCAAGAAGCAACAGGTAGCACGTCTTAGAGTCACAGCCATGAGAAAACAGTGAACCTCCAAACAAAAAAACATTAGCAGTGTATAAAAATATATATTTTTATATAAAAAATGCTAGCACTAACTATTTATAGTAATATTACTAGCAATATATTTTATAATAATATGACTAAAAATATATTTTACTTTAGTATCACGAATAATGGGGCCACACTGGAGTAATGGATAGCGGCTCGGATTGAGGAATCAGAGAGCTGAGTTCGAATTCCAGTCGAATCCATTACATTCACTTACGTGCTAATACACTTGCAAAAGGCATGAATCCCATTTTTCTCTCCCCAGCTATGGGTAAATAGCAGGACAGACCAGGTTCTATAGCCTTGGGTGGCAACTCGCCTACCGCAGAAAGAAATTCAACCAACCGCTGGATACATAACTCATCATTTATGTATCGAAAGATACATGATCGCCCAAGCGTGTATCATGCATGTCACATAATTGATTGATTAACAACACAATTTTATAGCAAAATGACTAATTGTGTATATTATCTGTAGCTGAATGCATAAACCTGCATTTAGATTTTGGTATTAAATAACCCATAGAAGTTGATCTGCTGCTAAACAAAATTTACCAACCAATAATAACTTTTATAATATAACAAAAATAACAATTTTATAGCAAAATGACCAACAGTACATTTTATCTGTAGTTGAAGCTATAAAATTGTGCTCAAATTATTTAGATTTTGGCATTAAATAACCCATAGAGGTGTTGATATGCCACTAAACAAAAGTAACCAACCAATTTATCTGAATTCGTAGCGAATGGTGTCATAGAGACACAAAGATATTACACATTTTTATTATAATATTATAAGTCCCACAATTATTTTAAGACATTTTTATGTTTAACATTCTTTTTGTGTGACGTCATTTGTTTACATTTGATACGCCATGAGCAGATATGAATGTACGTGAGAGATTCATGAAAGATTGAAGTTTAAATACAGTAAATTCGACCTTGCTAACCGAACGCTCCTCTGTGGCCAAATCGGTAAAGGCACGTTAAGCTAAATGACGGTTCCGTATAGGATACAGGTTCGAATCCTGTCGGAAGACCAATATTTTCTGTGAAAATTTCTCGGATATTGTTTAATACTGTTATTATAAACAGAGCATTTACTTATACATTTGTATCTATAAAAACAAACATATTAGCTATCGCAGACATTTTAACCCTGTTTTAGTTACATCCGATTTATGAAAATCGAGAATCCCCTGAGGATGTGTACAAGACCCAATACAAAAATGCTTGTAGTGTTACAATTATGTAGAATATTATCGTACTGCTGAAAAAAATTAAATCACAGGTAATCTCCATTAAAATAAACAGTCTTGTAACCCCGATAAATAAAAATAATTTTCTATTTTAAATGGCTGACACGAAAATGATAATGTTCCTAAGACCTTCTCGATGTGTGACACTATCAATAAAAGTGAATAAACTCAATGTGTTTTTATATTACTATATTACATGTTCTTCTGTTCTCATTACATTTTTGGTAGGAGGTGACATATGACTTTCGAACCACCCTGGACATTTAATCAAAACTTGAAGTGGATATATCTTTATACATTGAAATGAAAATTATAATAATTTTTTTACATTAACATATTTTTGTAAATTGCAAGTGATACACACTAATTCCTAAATATTAGCCACAGCATACCACCATAAAGAGAAATATGTTACCTTAACTAAACTCATAATTACGAGATTGATATCGACTGCAAGGAAAATTGGTTCTTTAATTTTTCGCGCCAAAAAGTTTTTCTCGCCCGTACCTGTTATGGTGAAACACACCTATTATATAGTTAATAGACTCTCCCATCTAATATATATAGGAGTAGTAATAGAAACGGGAAGCAGTCGTTCAAGTCGATCTCGTCGACCGACTGTACGGTTGAACTCTCCGCTTTCGGACGCGGAGGAACCCGAAGAAGGCTACGCCGAAGGGCGGAATCTCGTTCGGGGAGGTAAACCGACCCTGAATCCGTTTATACGGGTTCAAAGGGTATATTTTTGGCCGAGCCCACGGGCTCAGAGATCCCACGTTAAACCGGCCTTGTGCCACATGACGCCCTCATGAGGTTGGTGACTGAATATCGTCAGTGAATCGATGTTGGTCGACCGACTGTACGGTTGAACTCTCCGCTTTCGGACGCGGAGGAACCCGAAGGAGGCTACCTCGAAGTACGGATTCTCTTTCGGGGAGGTAAACCGACCCTGAACCCGTTTATACGGGTTCAATGGGCATATTTTTGGCCGAGCCCACGGGCTCGGAGATCCCACGTTAAACCGGCCTTGTGCCACATGATGCCCTCGTGGTGGGTTGACTAAATATCGTCAGTCGCTCAACTCCTGACTGGCTGTTCGGTTGAACTCTCTGCCTTCGGACGGGGAGGAAGCCGAAAGAGGCTACGCCGAAGGGCGGATTCTCGTTCGCTTTAAAACGACCCGGAACCCGTTTATATGGGTCCAATGGGTATATTTTTGACCGAGCCCACGGGCTCGGAGATCCCACGTTAAAAAGGCCTTGTGCCACATGACGCCCTCGTGGAGGGGTGACTGAATATCGTCAGTGAGTCGATGTTGGTCGACTGACTGTTCGGTTGAACTCTTTGCCTTCGGGCGGGGAGGAACCCGAAGGAGGCATATTTTTGGCCGAGCCCACGGGCTCGGAGATTCCTCGTAAAAAGGCCTTTTGCCACATGATGCCCTCGTCGGCGGGTGACTGAATATCGTCAGTGAGTCGACTGCCTGATCGGTTGAAGCGCGGATTCTCTTTAGAGGAGGTAAAGCGACCCTGAACCCGTTTATACGTTCAATGGCCATATTTTTGGCCGAGACTACGGCTCGGAGATCCCACGTTAAAATCCTTGTGCCACATGACGCCCTCGTGGGGGGGTGACTGAATATTGTCAGTGAGTCGGTCGGTCAATCAGTCGATGTCGGACGACAGTTAGTCGAATACGAAAGTATCAGCGACCACAACCAGATTTCTCTGCGTAATACCTATAATATCAAGTTCCTAACGTTTTTGACTTCGAACCTATTTTAGGACCGATTTCGTACAAATACAAGCCTCCACTGCAAAATCACTCCATAACAGAACCCATCCTTCAAATCTATAAATCAAACATTCGCCCTTGCATAGATTATTGATGTCATATATAGCCTGGAACCCCGTTGTTTGTTTTAGGGTCCTCGACAAAATCCAGAGACGCATATGCAATGTGGTTGGCACTGATCTGGCATCTCGTTTACAGTCGCTCTCTCACAAACAGGTCGTCGCCTCCCTCTGTCTTTTCTACAAATATTTTCATGGTAACTGCTCCGACGATCTATTTTCGCTAGTTTCCATACTGCATGAATTTAAACGTTCCACTAGGTTGACATCTCACTCCCACTGTTTCAATGTCAAACGGTTAAATGTAGCCGTATCTTCTACTCGTATAGCTTCATGACTTGCACTTCCCGTCTGCAGAACTCCCTTCCCCTTACTTGCTTCCCTGATAGCTATAATCTCCAGCTGCTCAAATGCAATGTCAATCTACATCTCCAGATGTCTTGATCTAATTCTCCGCCCTTCTCTTCATCCTTTATTCTGTCACGGCTCTTTACACTTGTTCCCACTCTCTGTAACCCCTTGCATTCTACTGGCACTCCCGCCTTGCTTGGGGTGAAATGTTATATATATATATATATATATATATATATATATATATATATATATATAGGGTGGAAATATAGTCCCTATGCTGTTACTTACAATAACAATTAAGTCAAAGCAATTAATCAAGAATCTAGAAGTTCATTATTAATATGGTTTTGTTTATTTCTCGTTACTAACAATGACATGTTATGGTAAACAATAGTAAATTAATTAGCGATACTGTGCGAATTGCAAGCCGCTTGCTTCCATAATTTTCTCTATTTAATATAAGTAACTGTATAGAGATTTCATTGCCTCCCTGTATATATTGCGACCAGCATGAAACAGCCTGCCGCCTCTGAGTTTTGACTTCAATGTTCACTTTTATATTTATATTTACATACGCTCTATCTCTGATATTGAGCACTTTATCCCATAAATATAGCACACATTAAGACTATACTTCTTCATATATATATGTTTGTGTGTGTGTGTAAACTATAGATCTTAAAAAAAAAAATTATCTCTGCTCAAGCCACTCCCGAGCGAGGAAGATTTTGCGAAATATCTTCCCGTCAACTAAACCACAAACGATGGGCGTTCCTTCTTAAGAATTCCTCACAAGGTATAATATAACGGAAATCACGCGAAAATTGTTCAGGATGCCGTTATCTGGATCCTATATATGGACTATGTCTGTAATATATTCTGCTTTTTTAGTACAAGAATATGAATAATATGTGGATGTTATTTTTAGTGGTTACATATGTTCTCTTTAATATATTTCTCCTGGTATATTAGGCAAAATTTTACAACAATATGAATATTACTGTAAACCTTACTTTTATTGGATACCCATGTTTGAGTAGACGCAGTGTTTTCTTTTTAGTTTTTGTTAACGATATTAATTACGTATACCGGCTTACGACTTCAAGAGACTTAATTTAGAATAGGGGCTCGGACGTAAATTAGGAATCTGTGTCAGACTTTGAAGGGGTAACTAACATCAGGAAGGTTCACTTGGTTATTTTAAAGATCACCTCTCATTAAAAATATCCTCTCATTCTGGACTTCTGGAAATTAAAGATATCCTCTCCGTTGTCTACTGATATTTTGGCTTCTGAAACGTAAATAAAATAATTTCTAAGAAATTAATAGGTTTTATTTTCCATTCGGCATTATTTGTTATTACTCTAAACGTTACTATTTATGGACAACCGTGTTTGAGTAGACTCCCTTCAAACTTTTTTTTTTTTGTAAACAGTATCAATTCCGTCTACCCGCCTGCGAATTCAAAAGACTTAATAAAAAAAAATCTATTGTCAGGGTTGGAATCTATGTCTCATTTTGAAGAGGAATCATCCTCTAATCAGTTGTTGGTTCGTGAATTTATTGATGTAGTAATTACATGATTCTTTCTAAGATGCTTTGTTACCATCAGTACTAAAAGACAACATAGAGCTAGTCTGAAGTTATTATGCAAATCACATAAAATCAATAACTTGAATTTGCTTTTGAAAAATCTTTGTCATTTTTTAAACGAATGATTAAAACAAAACTTGAGCTAATTTTTTGGTAGTTTCAACATGTTGGATGTATTATAAAATTGCATTCTGAAAAATAATATTGCAAAACCAGAAAATCACTTCATACTTCAGTAATAAGATAATAAAATCATCAACAAGTAATCAACACTTGGAACAGAACATACAACCCACATAAATGTTAAAGGTTTCAAGTATTTGCATCTTAATTTATTGACATTTCTTCTCAATAGCAGCCAGCAATCATTGATTTTGTTAAATGTATTTTACATCAGCAACTCCAATTACCAACGTGGGGAATTCCACTGTATCCCATAAGTCTGTTTTGTCGTCGCGTTATTTGGGACCTTCATATAATTTCATCTTCTGTAAACCTTTTATACTCAAATAATTCACTGGTAAGAATTACGGGTTCTACGGGGAATTTTTGCCCGAGCCTACGGGCTCGGATACCCCACGTTAAATTCGGCCTTGTCCGCATTTGACCGGGTGGGGCGGTTCGCAGATATCCTTGTTTCGGCAATTCGTCTCCAGCTTAGCTAGTCGAACTCTCTGCCTTCGGGCGGAAAGGAACCCAGACGAGGCTTGTCTTGGGTGGTAGACAGCTACCCGACCCCGTTTTTTACGAGGTGTACGGGAAATTTTTGCCCGAGCCTATGGGCTCGGATAACCTACGTTAAATTCGGCATTGTTTAATGGATGTCAGTTATCAGTTATCGCCTGTTAATTTCCGTCTGAAAGTCCTCCGTTGCCTAAATCTGGTATTGAACTCACTCTCTTTGGGTCCTGTCACTGGATCTAACTAACGCCTTTATCCACTGTGACATGTTTCCTTAAACATGGCACGTGGACTTAGAACATTACCTATTTCTGAGCATTTAGTTGTAAAAATTGTTCGAAAAATGTTATGAAATCGCTTTTTTACTCAGATTTTTGCTTAAAAACTGACTTCAATAATTTTACTATTTAAAGAACAAATCTAAATAAAGTTGAGATTTTTTGCATTAGATACATTAAATAGAAAATATATTAAAACCAGAATTATGAATCAACTCAAGTAAAAAAACTGTGTAAGGCTACTCAAGGAATAAGTGTTTTTAGACCATTTATTGTATCATAATAAACAAAAACCAAAAAATAGAAGTTTATATAACACTATAGTACAAATTACAAGACAAAATGTTTTAAATTTGCATTGTTTATTGAAAATCGCTCTATAACGATTGCACTGTATAACATTGCATCATAATTGTTTAATATAATTTTCCTTTGAAGCAAATAAAGGTCTTAGCAATAATATACTCATGCCAATCACCTTATCCATATAGCATTGATAAAGATACATAAAATTATGAATTTTATAAGGCTTTGTTATGAGGCTTTTCACTGATCCCCAGTATGAAATTGCAACGCAACGATCATGAATTTAAACGTAATCTTCAAACTACTTTCCTCAAAAAAAAAAAAAAAAAAAAAAAGTAATGATTTGGGAAACAACTTGCCATTATTTATCATGTCAAACCCAAAATTTCAAATTCAGTGCAAAACTACGGTCCCCAAATTGATCGGCACTATTACATTATATGTCTGGTAATAGGGATCGCTTGTATTTTCTGACTGGGGTTCGTGAGGGATGAAAAAACTCCTGCCTACATCTTGAGTTTCAGTGGTAAGACGCAGTTTGATTTTTGAGGACATTCTTCAAGGGGTGGGGAGTATGTCTTAGTATACGGGAAAGTACGTTGTGTGATTTGAAGTTAGAAATTCTAACTTATTATCTTTACTGTGCAATATTTTACTGTTGATATGTGTTGTTTATTGAAGAAATTCTCTGATAGAAAGATGATATCTGTTTTCTTATGTTTTTGTTTCTTGACTGTTAAGGGGGCGTTAGTTTCTGTGCTTAGTTTTCTTTCCACTGGGCATGTCAAAATTAGGGAGGTAGACTTTTTTCTGTGTAAAATAGATTTTATCATTTGTGATTCGACTTGTTGAGATATATTTAGAGTTTTGGGAAACGGGACAATTTTCAAAATAATTCTGACTTTAGACTGAGATTTTCTCTTTTTTTTTTTTTTGGAGCAGATTTATTCCACTCTTTGCCACGATTCTAGACACACACATACACACACACACACACAAATATATATATATATATATATATATATATATATATATATATATATACACACGCATACATCCTCATTCACATGCACACACACATACATATATATATATGTATATATATATATGCACATATATCCTTACTCATATACAGACTCACACACACACATATATATATACATACATCCTCACTCACAAATACATACATATATATATATATATATACATACATCTTCACTCACACATGCTTATATATATATATATATACATATATATATATATATATATACATACATCCTCACTCACACTTGCACATATATTTATACTTATACACTCTAACTCTCTCACACACACACACACACACATATATATATATATATATATATATATATATATATATATATATATATATGTATACATACATCCTCACTCACATACACACACACATATATCTATATACATCCTCACGCACATACACGCATTCACACACAAGCACCCCGATATACATATATATATATATATATATATATATATATATATATATATATATATATATATACACAGAGAAATATATATATATTTATATATATACACCCTTACTCACACGCATACACATATATATATATATACATATATATATATATACATACACCCTCATTCACATACACACACACATATATATATATATATATATAATGTTATTTATTTAAGAATTATAATATAAACATGTTATAGCATTACTACAAAAATAACCATTTTGTTTCACCACTTCTTGTGTCTTATCAAGTGATGGTGTTGAATGTAGAATAAAGGGTATTAAAAGGTTCAAATTAACCAAACGCCCCTCAATAGGGGAAACGCTGTAGCATAAGCTACAAGGAGCAATCAAAATACAAGTATAGGAGAATTCAAAAAAAATTAAAAAAAAACAAAAAAACGAACAATGAACTTTGGTTAATAATTAATTGCTCAATGTTAGTCTAAAATAGAAATCATTCAAATTGAGGAGTTTTAAATTTTACTATAAAACTGAAAAATAAAAAAAAATACTAATTTTAAATTTAACCCGTATTAAGTTAATAACATTATAAAATTATTTAAAGAAGCAACTGAGGAAAAAATAAAAAAAAAATAAAAATATATATATATATATTATTATTATTTATTTTATGTTATCAATCGAAAAAACAAATTTTCAGTTAGAGAAAACGCTAATCTAAGGAGAGAGAAACATCGTAACAACTTAGATACATTTGAAAAAGATCTGAATTCAGATGATGTGGGCAGGGGAAGAAGTTATCACAATACATACACAATCATAATATACAAACACTTAGACATATTTAGATATATAAACACGCAAAAACACGGACGACAAGACAAAGAATAGCAATTATACACACATACATTAATAATGACATATACCAGAAGTTTTGAACCAAAATGGCTATTTTTGTAGTGATGTTATAACATGTTTATCTTATAATTCTTGAATAAATAATATTTGCTCTACTCTGTATTTAGCACTCTTTTAAGAATAGCCTTTTTGTTAATCGAATTTTATTCTGTTTGCACCAAACCTATCCACGCTTCATGTTTAGACTTTCCTGTTGTCTCGAATCTTACCCTTCCCTATAGATTTCATTTACTCAAACATTCGTCCCACACTCTCATACATACACTCTCACTAAATTTTATTTTTTATTCCCGGAGTTGTATTTTCCGATTTCTTTTTGAATTTGTAGGTCTGATGAATTGGATCGTGATTACGATTCCAATGGAATAAATTATGACCATGGAATATTAGTGTTTAAGCCTTTTTATTATATCCATAATCTGTCCTGGACATTGAGTTCTACCTGGATTCTATCCTCTTGGAATTATTTTTTATACATATATATATATATATATATATGTATGTGTACGCATGAATGTATATATATTTATATATTTTAGATATATGATTGCATATGTATGTATATATTTACCACTAATAGTATCTATCTATCTATCTATCTATCTATCTATCTATCTATCTCACTCTCTCTCTCACTCTCTCTCTCTCTCTCTCTATATATATATATATATATATATATATATATATATATATATATATATTAGGTTGGTGCAAAACTAATGTCGTTTTCTCACATATGTTACTATGTGAGAAAAAGACATTAGTTTTGCACCAAGCTAATATATATAAGATACGGAAAACTTGGTAATCCGTATGAGTAGTCCCAAGGAGGATGAAATCCTGAGAGCTCAAAGTAAATTCTGAGCTAATAATTTAACGAAAAACCGACCCTTAAATTTTATATATATATATATATATATATATATATATATATATATATATATACGGCGGCAAATGTATACATTTTATTATATTTACTTTTTTAAAAAACAAATTACAGTAAGGCTCACCCTGTAAAGGGCCGAGAGTGATCAGGGAAATTTTCTTGGGTGTCTGATCTACAGGTCACTGGTTCACGGGAAGAAGCTGTTTGAGGGAAACTTACTTCATGCCGATGGAATACGATAGGGGGATGTCGATAGTTTGTGACAATGTAAGTGGTATGGAGGGTCCTAGCCGTCAAGGTTAGAGGAGGTACCCGAGCAGTTTCCATGGAAGTTGCGAAATCCCACTCGTGAGAGAGAGAGGTTAGAGATTGAAGAATAATTCGTCAGCCACAAAGACTGGAAGATTCTTTTGAATTGATAGAATTCAAAAGAATCTCCCAGTCTTTGACAGTAACGAGAAAACTGGAACAGCTCCCGCCCAAATATGGCATCAGTAGTCCATTTTCCGCCTGATCTGGCTCTTCGAAAGCTAGACGATAGTCAGGTATTTACTGGAAAGATACAGGTAGCAGATCATTTTACCTGCATCATTAGCGATGGATTGTATATCGGAGTTTCACTTGAGACCGGGAATGAGTTTGAGGCCTAATACCCTCTCAAGGCACGGAGCTTCCCCGAGCGGGCAGCCGTTCATCGTCACTGGCGGTAGTTCGGGGTCTTATCGGCGGTGATGCAACCAGTTTGATTTTCGTGGCATTGGATGTAACCAGCTAGTTTTCTTTTGTTTCGTTTTTATCTTATATTAAAGGTTTACGTTAAGTGGTAGTTTATATAGACAAGAGCGCAGATAATGATTAATTCTAGACTTGAACAGGTTAACATTGTAGTGATCGGGTAACATCCTCTTCAGTGTCTTTACCATACGGCATTGTTTCGTGGAAGAAGCTGTTCGAGCGAAATATGGAAGGAATGTGGGTGATTTGCCAAAATGTAAATGGTATGGCGGGTTCTACCCGTGAAGGTGAGAACTGGTGAAACCAAGGAATGTAGTTCGTCCGACCACTGTCCATGGAAGTAGCGATAGATAAGTAAGAAACTTGCGACATCCCGCCCGGGAAGATAGTGGTTGGATGTTGGAAAAGAATTCTTCTCCAGTAAAGACACGGAGATGCTTTTGAATTGAAAGTGAATGGGCAAGGCAACTCCCGTCAAAATATGAAAACAGTACTCCATTTTCGACCTGATGTGACTCTTATAAAGATGGAGGATAGTATTAGGAGTCAGGTACTTATTGGAGCGGTACAGTCATTTTAAGTGCATCTTTAGTGATTGATCGTATACAAGAGTTCAACTTGAGGTCCGGATTGCGTTGGATACCCAATGTTCTCTTGAGTCAGATGACTTTTCTGTTTAATATACATTTTATCACTTGTAATTCGATGTGTTGAAACATATTTAGCGTTCTGTGAAAAGGGACAGTTTTCAAAATAAGCTGACTTTATTTAAGATTTTCTACTTTTCTAGAACAGATTTATTCCACTCTTTACTGCACCTCGATGCACACATATACAGAGGAGGGCAAAAGTAGGTATAGACTTGACAGTTTTTTTTTTTTTTTTAAATATTTTATTATATTTACAGTTATTTAATACACTTATACTTGTTTAATACTATTAAATATCGTAATCGTTCGAAACATCCTCCTTCAACAATGCAACATTCCTCGTAACTCTCCAGAATTCTTTGACACACAGTCTGGCATAAATTCTGATCCGAATCAATGATAATAGATGTTTCCAATATCTGTGCATATTTTCTAAGATGAGGTATTGTAATTATTTACATTGCTCGAACTGTTGCCCTCACCTTTATTGTCATATTCAAGATGCTTCGGTCGTTGTACGCTCCGGCCTTCTTCAGGTGACTGGAATTTCGTGTTGGTTAGATCATGTGACTTGACCTAAAGAGTTGTGAGTTCAATACCTGGCTACGACAGTGGTGAACAAAAACTTGGAGAGTTGGATTAAAGGGAGATAACTGACACTGAAGATTCCAGAAGAGGCATGGAACGTGAAACTAGAATTTCTCGGAGGCGAAATAAAGGGTCCACTTCGAAATTCCAGTCACCTTAAGAAGTCCAGAGCGAATAACGGCTGAAACGTCGTGAATATGGTAACAAATATGAGGACAACAGACCGAACAATGTAAATAGTGTAAATAATTACAATACTTCATCTCAGAAATATACATAGATATAGAAGCAGGCCGGAGAGTATATCGGTCTAAATGTCCTGAATATGGCAACGAAGTTGAGGACAACAGCTCGAACAATGTAAATAATTGCAATACCTCATTTCAGAAATATACGCAGATATAGAAGAACGCCGTAGAGTATAACGGTCTAAGCATCGTGAATATGGCAACGATAATGAGTTTTCTCGTCATTATAGATAGGTAGATATTTGAATAATGTGGTCATATTATGTCTATTTACGTTTATAATGATAATTTCTAATTCTCTAATCAATTTCTTGATGTTGAGATGTAGTTCATTAAGGAATACGCCGTAGCTTTTTTTTTCTTTTCCCAAGTACTTTCGATCTTCTCCGTGATTTTTTTCAAAGGGTCATTTTAAATATACGCAATAACTTTTAACCGTCAACTAGTGTTTTAACAAAAGACGAACAATATATATCAGTTAAATTTCCTCTGGGAGATTCTAACTCTGGCAAAAAATAGTAAGTACGTATGTTGGGTTGACAACCACAACACTATCACAACGTCGCACGCTCGGGTAAAAAGTTCTTTTACACAACATTTACACACAAATTCCTGTCCATCTTCCCTGTCCATCTTTACGTACAGTACCATAATTATTTGACAATACCAATATACTACACCATGAATATAATAAAGAAAAGCTTCAAATTCCCAAGGCCCTCTATATTAAAAGCAACCAACCGTCACTCAACAAAATTTATTACGAGTATAGTAGCAAACTTTCAAAATGTGCTTGAATAACATATAATGTATATGCATTTTAACATGTCTGCTTACCCACTTACAATTTGAACACTTGTTTACAGAAACACTATAGCTAAAACTGTTAATTTTAAAATAATTGTAAGAGTAAGTTTACGCGTGTTTACCATAATCAAAACTAAAAAGGTATGACACTTACTAATTATTAAACCTAAAGCGTGTCGCCAAAATTTGTCTCATAGTATATATATATATATATATATATATATATATATATGTGTGTGTGTGTGTGTGTGTGTATGTGAATGTATGTATATATATATATATATATATATATGTATATTTGTATATATAAATATGTGCTTGTGTGTGTGTCTAGATGATAAAGATATTATTTGCATGTATTTGTGTTTTAATTTAGTTGACATTTAACAACAAATTGCGTTTTTGTGGAAATTAAAAAAATTATTCCATGTAACGTTAGTCAATATACTGAGTTTTTTTTTTAAATTAAATTAAATTTCAAATACATGTTATAGAGTGGAAGAAACACCAATACTATTGTCGCGGCAATTGATAAAAAAAAATTTTGTTGTGTCTCATCATTTTTCCACATATGGGTGTGTTCCTCAATCCAGTGCCTGACTGAAATCTCTTTCTTATTTATTCTTATTTGTGTATTCATAAGAATTTATCCACGACAATATGAGATAATGTAATATGATGGGCATTGAATAATAATTTCCCTCTCCACTGCCTAAACCAGGTATTGAACTCGCAACTCTTTGAATCCTGTCACTAGATCTAACCAACGCCTTTATCCACTGTGCTATGTGTTCTTAATGAGATTGACGAGGAATTAGCAGGAGATAACTGATAATTGACATCCATCAGACATGGCACGTGGAACTAGAACAGTTCAACCCAGCGAGTGAAATAAAAGATTCAGTTCGATATTCCAAATACCTGAAGAAGGCCGGAGCGTACATCGGCCGAAACGTTGTGATAATATGGCAACAAACATGAGGACGATAGTCCGAATAATGTAAATTGTGTATAAAAATGAGTTCATAAAGCATCACTACAGTTGCATGTTCATGGCCAAGAAATAGATATGAAAATAAATAGTTTACACACACACACACACACACACACACACACACACACACACACACATACATATATAACCATATATGTGTCTGTGAGTGCGCGCGTGCGTGTGTATTATGGGCACTTGTGTATATGTCTAATATACGATGGATTAGTGTAGTGCTCTTTTCAGGTACTAATTTGTCCTGAGTTTTTTTTTCTCTCTTCCCACTTCTTTTTTTTTTGCTTCTTTTTTTTCTTCTTCTTCTTCTTCTTCTTCTTCTTCTTCTTCTTCTTCTTCTTCTTCTTCTTCTTCACTCTACTCTTCTTTCTCTTTCCGTCGGTATATGCTTCTTTTACTCGCGACCTCTTTTCTTTCTTGTTTCTGAAAATAGTTTTCCGCCTCGTCTCACCCCTTGTCTGTTCCTGTTTCCCTCACTCACCTATTTGAGTCACCCTCTCGGAAATGTATTCCTTATGGCCTCCTCGGGCAAGAATGGCTAACGTCTACAGATTTTTTTTTCTCTTTCAATTGTTCTTTTCCAATTTGTGTTCCTTTCTATTTTTTTTTTTTTTTTCGGTTCTCTCTATCTCGCCCGACCTTTCTCTTTCATCCGTATCTCTTCCATCTACTCACGACTTTCTTTCTTTCTTTCTTTCTTTCTTTCTTTCTTTCTCTCTTTCTTTTCAAAATAGCTCTCTTTCTCGTCTTTCCTCTTAGCTCTTTCCATCTCCTTTACGCACCTACTTGAGTCAAATGTATTCATTATTCCCTCCTCGGGCGAAATGACTAACGAACCAATATTCAGTCACAACAAACTAACATCAGTGATTTCCTCTCTCTATTAAACACGTGCGACTTAAATAAAACGTCTTCGTTTGATAAACAATCGTGCGGCTGATTTTTAGCGTCAGAGAGAAAAGCAGCTCTATGATTATTTACATTATTCGGACTGTTATCCTCATATTCAATGCCATATTCACAACATTTCGACCGTTGCACGTTCCGGCCTTCTTCACGTTATTGGAATGTCGAACCGAACCCTTAATTTCGTCCATCGGTCTAGATTGTTCTAGTTCCACGTGGCATGCCTCTCCTTCAAGGACACGTGCCCCAGTGGATAAAGACGTTGGTTAGATCTAGTAAACAGAACCAAAGAGTTGTGAGTTCAATACCAGGATACAGCTGTGGGGAATAAAAAAAAATCTTGGAGAATTGTATTAAAGGGAAATAACTAAGACATCCGGAAGATGCATGCCACGAGGAACTAGAACAGCTAGATTCTGTCGTTTTAGAGTCAGAAGTGCATGATGTATCCGCAAGTTCTATACTAAACGTTTCTTCAACTGTATGTTTCTCTTTCAGCTTCCTGCCTCCATGTTAACATTGATGCTGAAAGATTTAATGTAAAGTTAATTGCTATCTCCCGTCTTCTTGATGTCTGTTCTTTAATGTGTTCTCGTCTTAATAATGTCAGTTTTTAACCTCGAGTTCTTTCACTCACAGTAAGCGAATGTGTTTATTTTATATATATATATTTGTTGATTTCTTGGATCGAAATGATTGCAAAATAGCAATACTCGGGGAAATGTCTGAATATTTTTCTTGCGTTTGCCACGACTAAAAGAAGTCCATGTGTAAATGTCACTTTTAAATATTTGTACTTTAAACGCATGATACTATTTAAGGAAGTGGAAGCACAGGTGGTGTAATGAATAGGGGCTAGCTTATGAGTAATCGGAGAATCGAGATCGAATTCCAATAGGATTTAATTACTCGTAAGATTTATGGGTAAAACTGTATATCTGTAAAAATATCATTATTATTCTTAAATTTGTTAATACTATATTCGATCGGAAAAAAGAAAAATTTTCTTACAATCAAAAATATGTTTTGCCTTTAAATATCACAAACATTTGATAAACCGAAAAGCAAATAACAAGCAATCTAACAGAAGTGATATATATATATATATATATATATATATATATATATATATATATATATATATATATATATATATAGTAGTAGTAAAAATATTTTGAAATTGTAGTTAAATATAACATATTCTAACCCAAACACACTTTTTAGAAATAATGTTTAAGTATACAATGTGCGAAAAAAATGCCGAAAAACTTTTGTCGTTAAAAATTAAAAGAAAAACAAAACAAAAAAACAGACGATATGCGTTTAACGGATGTCAAAAATTCGTTGAAAAATACACCCCTACCTTCCCTAAACTTAACCTCTTTCTCGAACGTAACTCATAATTGATACAACAATAGTTAATTTAAATGCACACGCTCCCGCCCGTGTCTAAATGATTGAATTTCTCTGTATTCTTGGAAACAGGAAATTATGAATTTATATGTGCGTTTAAAACTCAGTAAATTTTAAAATAAGTTATTCGAAAATTCGCTTGAAGATGAAACAGAACGAATGCTTTTAATTTAATTATATAATTAAATTTGAAGTGTTTACCTTCAGTTTTTGAAACATGGTTCTTACTGTGTAGCCAAGAAACCATATTTTAAACCAGTTAATTTATAATATATATATATATATATATATATAAGTAAACTTAAAAAGTGATATATATTTATTTATATATATATACACAAATTTATAATATACATATAATATATACCTTAAAAACGTGATACATATATATATATATATATATATATATATATATATTTGAAGAAATATAATTTTAAAGTGTGCTATATTTATGGGATAAAATGCACAATATCAGAGATAGTGTGTGTAAATATAAAAGTGAGCATTGAAGTTAACACTCAGAGGCGACAGACTGTTTCATGCCAGACGCCATCATCTGGCCACATCTGTTAGTTTTTTCTCGATTATTTATATATACGGGTCACTGGTGCATTGTGGGTAGTCTATTTGAGTTTGGATTCTATTATATTTACTTACGCCCAAATACCCTCCCCTTCCTCCAACTACATATAATTAAAGTTTTATTATCTCCAAAGTGGTTCTCACAATCTGAAAATATTTTCTTGCACTAAATATTTTATAGATGAGCCTTAAAAATACAATCAATCAGAGTCTGTCTATATTTCTGAGATGAGGTATTATGCGCAGTATTTACGGAAAGGAATATAAAGGATAGACAGGGCGTCCCCTCAAGGTAAGGCTTCAAGAACACCAGAAAGCCATAATGCGAGGGGAAGTAGAAAAATCAGGCGTGGCTGACCACATATGGAGAGAGAAGGGAGATCACCGTCCTCTGTGGGATCATGTTGAGATCATAGACATGGAACACCATTGGAAAAATCGTAAATTTAAGGAATCAGCACATATGCTAGGCCACAAAAATCTCCTGAGCCGACTAAGCATAGAAATAAATACAATATGGGAACCAGTGATAAGGAGTGCCAGAGAAAAGCAATGATAACAAAGTTGCAATATGAGCTCTGGTAAAAACATGCATGATAACAGCAAAATTGCAATATGAGCACAGGTAAAAATGGAGGCTGAAAACATTAGGTTTATAATACCCAGAAATTCATACCCAGAAGGACACATGGCACAGTGGATAAAGGCGTTGGTTAGATCCAGTGACAGACCCAAAGAGCGTGAGTTCAATACCCGGTTAAGGCAGTGGAGAACATTAGCAGGAGATAATTGATAACTGACATCCATCAAGCATGGCACGTGAAACTAGAACAGTCTACCCCAGTGATCGCAATAAAGGGTTCAGTTCGAAATTCCAACCACCTGAAGAAGGCCGAAACGTTGTGATAAATATGGCGACAAAGATGAGGACAATAGTCCGTATAATGTAAATACTCTACAATCGATCAATTTTGCCAAACAGTTTAAGATAGTTAGAGCGTCAAGTTTAGTTGAGTCTGGCACAGGGCCAGTTCAAAAAGATTTTCTTTCTTTTTCTTGATGCTTTTCATTTCGTCTGTTTATTTTATTTGTATTTTTAAGTTTATTTTTCGTAAAATCTTTCATCTAAAATATTTTTTTCTTTTTTAAATAATCATTCATATTTTCATTTTTTTTTATATGTTTCTTTTTTCATTCGTTTCTTTTCTCTTCCTATCCTTTTCTCTTTTGTTTTCTTTGTTTATTCTTTCGTTTTCATTCTTTTTTTTCCTTTCATTTCTTCATAACATTTTCTTTTCCTCATCTTATTAGTCTTTTTTTTTTCCTACTTTCTTTCTTTCTTTTCCTCATTCTGTTTTTTTTTTATTCCTTTCATTCCTACCTTAGCGGTTTCATTATTCATTCATTTCTTTCTTTCTTTCATTTTTGTTTTCTTCATTTTATTAATTTTCGATTTTGCTTCCTTTTATGCCATTTTCTTCGTTTTATGTTTTTTTTTTCCTTTCAGTTCTTTCCTTTTTCCTTCGTTTCTTTTATTTTCCTTCATTTCTCCGGAACTTATTCTTTTCCTAAGCTATGTTCCTTCTTTTAGCTTTTTCTGCTTTCTTTCTTTCTTTCTTTCTTTCTTTCTTTCTTTCTTCGTTTTATGTTTTTTTTTCCTTTCAGTTCTTTCCTTTTTCCTTCGTTTCTTTTATTTTCCTTCATTTCTCCGGAACTTATTCTTTTCCTTAGCTATGTTCCTTCTTTGAGCTTTTTCTGCTTTCTTTCTTTGTTTCTTTCTTTCTTTCTTTCTTTCTTCTTCAGTTGATTTTCTTTTGTTTTCTTTCTGTTTTCAATTTTCTATCTTCTTATTGTGTCTTCCTTCTGTCCTCAGTTTTTCTTTCTTTCTTTCTTTCTTCAATTTTCTTTCTTTTTCCTTATGTTTTCCATTCTCTATATTTTTATTGTATATTTCTCTCCATCTTTCTTCTATCTTCAAGTATTTTCTTTTATTTTTCTATTTGATATCTTTTTTATTGCACTTTTCTTTCTTTTTCTTCTACTTTGTATTTTCGATCTTTTTTCCATCATTTTTCTTTCATTTTTCTTCCTTCCTTATTTGATATTTCTCATTCTTTTCATCTTTCTTTTTCCATTTCTTTTTCTACTGCATCTTTTCTTCATTCTTATTTATTCTTATTTTACATCTTTATATTTCTTTCTTTTTTCTTTCTTCTGTTTCCCTTTCTTTCTTTCTTTCTTTCTTTTTTGTTTCTTCTGTTTCCCTTTCTTTCTTTCTTTTTTCTTTCTTCTGTTTCCCTTTCTTTCTTTTTTGTTTACTCTTCTGTGTCTTCTGTTTCCCTTTCTTTCTTTCTTTCTTTTTTTGCTTACTCTTCTGTGTCTTCTGTTTCCCTTTCTTTATTTCTTTTTTCTTTCTTCCTTTCTTTCTTTATCTTTCCAAACTTTATTTCTTTATCTTTCCCATATTTCTTTCTTTCTTTCTTTTTTATCCTTTCCTTCTTTATTTCTTTCTTTCTTCATCATTCCCATTTTTCTTTCTTTCTTTCTTTCTTTCTTTCTTTCTTCAGTAGCTATTTCCATTTTGTTTTTCTTTCGACTCTTTAAGTTTCGTTCATTTCATTCTTTCATTTTCTTTTTTGCTTTCTTTATTCTTTCATTATTTTCCTTTTTCTTTCTTCATTTCTCTGTACAGATTCGATAGGCCGAGCTCAAAGCTACAAATGTCAATGACGTTACACCTAAGATTTGAGCAACTTCCGATTTCCTCTTAATTAGAAACGATCACTTGATGATAAAGCGAGCGAAACGACATCAACTGAGGGGGGTGTAGTGCCCTTTCACTGTCGTGTTGGCGTTATGATTTACACGCGCCCTCAACGCTTAATAAGATCAGTGATTGCATTTAGCCTGTTGACCTTCGACGACGAGGCGCATTATACAATGGTCCCGGTTTTAAGTTACGAGAAAGCAGAAATTCCTCTGCCTACAGAACTACTACTACTACTACTTCTTCTTTGTCTACTTCTTGTTCTTTTCCTTCTGCTCCACCTCCTCTTTCTTCTTCTTCTTCTTCTTCTTCTTCTTCTTCTTCTTCATCGTCGTCTTATCTTCATCCTCCTCCTTCTCCTTCTTCTTCTCCTCCTCCTTTTCCTCCTCCTACTTATTCTTCTTTTTTCCTCTTCTCTTCCTCCTCCTCCTCCTACTTCTGCGGCTTCTTCTCCTCTTCCTCTATCTCCTTCTTCTTCTTCTTCTTCTT
>OZ010612.1:64064220-64079220 GCA_963932145.1 Acanthosepion lycidas
TTGTTGTTTTTGGTTTCTTATTCTGGAAGTTTGTCAAAGCGCAGAGATCAGGTTAGAAATGATGAAGAAGTAGGAAAATATTCAGCTCTCATTTATTAGCAAATGATGGGGAAATGGAGAAGGGAAAAAACAATAGACGAATGAAGGTAATATGATAGGCACTTGTTTTTGGAGTGTTTTGGTCAATAAGACGCCTGAAGAATGTTGATGAAGTTAGATAAATGTGAACAGTAATAAAATAAATGATAGGGAGAGATTTGAACAGGTTAAGATAGATAGATAGATAGATAGATTTAAACAAGTTTAGATAGATAGATAGATAGATTTAAACAAGTTTAGATAGATAGATAGATAGATTTAAACAAGTTTAGATAGATAGATAGATAGATTTAAACAAGTTTAGATAGATAGATAGATAGATTTAAACAAGTTTAGATAGATAGATAGATAGATAGATTTAAACAGGTTAAGATAGATAGATAGATAGATTTAAACAGGTTAAGATAGATAGATAGATAGATTTAAACAGGTTAAGATAGATAGATAGATAGATAGATAGATTTAAACAGGTTAAGATAGATAGATAGATAGATTTAAACAGGTTAAGATAGATAGATAGATAGATAGATAGATAGATTTAAACAGGTTAAGATAGATAGATAGATAGATAGATTTAAACAGGTTAAGATAGATAGATAGATAGATAGATAGATAGATAAATTTAAACAGGTTAAGATAGATAGATAGATAGATAGATAGATTTAAACAGGTTAAGATAGATAGATAGATAGATAGATTTAAACAGGTTAAGATAGATAGATAGATAGATAGATAGATTTAAACAGGTTAAGATAGATAGATAGATAGATAGATAGATAGATAGATTTAAACAGGTTAAGATAGATAGATAGATAGATAGATTTAAACAGGTTAAGATAGATAGATAGATAGATAGATTTAAACAGGTTAAGATAGATAGATAGATAGATAGATTTAAACAGGTTAAGATAGATAGATAGATAGATAGATTTAAACAGGTTAAGATAGATAGATAGATAGATAGATAGACTTGAACAGGTTAAGATAGATAGGTAGATCGATATAAAGATATATTTGAACAGGTTAATATATATATATATATATATAGATATATTTGAACAGATTAATATATATATATATAGATAGATAGATAGATAGATAGATAGATAGATTTGAACAGGTTAACATAGATAGATAGATTTGAACAGGTTAACATAGATAGATAGACAGATAGATAGATTTGAACAGGTTAAAATAGATAGATAGATATGAACAGGTTAACATAGATAGATAGATAGATTTGAACAGGTTAATATATATATATATATATATATATATATATATATATATATATATATATATATATATATATAGATATATATATATATAGATAGATAGATAGATAGATAGAGTGAGAGATGGATAGATAGTGGATTCTTCCGTCGTATTCGACGTATATGGGTCCCTGGAACCGACATCACAGACAACAGATGAGACTTGATTAGAGTGGTGAACGCTTCATGCAGAACCATCCACACTTGAAGGGCCTGAATACAGAGACCTGGTGGACTACGTGCCACAAGATCCCCAGACAACCCTCCGCTAATTTTAAATGTCCTTCTTCCACACAAGTGGCCGTCCAAGGTTATAGAACCCAGTTTAGTCTGCTATTCTCTCATACTTGAAGGGAGAAGAAGAGGATTTCTCACTTTCACAAGTGTAATATGTAATGGATTCCACTGGTATAAGAAACTCGACTCTCCGATTCCTCAATTCAAGCCGCTATCCATTGCTCCTCCGGGAAAATCTAGAAGAGGATTCATACCTTTCTCAAGGATATTAGCACGTAAGTGAATGTAATGGATTCGACTGGAATTCGATCTCGGCTCTCCGATTCCTCAATCCAAGCCGCTATCCACTATAATCCTACACACACACACACACACACGCACGCACACACACACGCACATATATATATATATATATATATATATATATATATATAACGAGAGAGACAGAGAGAGAGAGAGAGAGAGAGAAGCAGGCAGCGTGAAATAGAAAGAACATAGATATGACTAGGATAGATAGATAGATAGATAGGGACAGCCTAGGATAGATAGATAGATAGATAGATAGATAGATAGATAGATAGATAGATAGATAGATAGATAGATAGATAGATAGGGACAGCCTAGGATAGATAAATATGCCATGATTTGTATGAAAAAATATCGTTAAAAATAATCCACAGATCTATCTCGGGTCTCACTTCGAAACATATTCAAAACAATAAAGATGATGATCCTCGTAATAAACCATTTATTTCTAACTTTAATAAAATGTTCTTATTGAATCATCATGATGACGGCGCACGTAATCTCCTAAGGGTCGTTAGGGCACCACTGCAGCAGTGGTTTGTCTTGGGCAAGACTGCCTGACGGCGGCCAACCCTCTCTAGGCTTGTTTGAATTCAGACTTTTCCTTTTCTTTGATTAGTCTCCACCCAAGGCTTTTTGGGTTCATGCCTAGTACTAGACTGGAATTTGAACTCCGTTCTCCAAATCATCAACTACGACCTGTCCTGCTATTCACACACAGCTGGAGGGAGAAGTGATGGATTCAAATCTTTCTAAAAAGTATTAGTCACGTAAGTGAATGTAATGAACATCACTGGAATACGTACTCGGCTCCCCCTTGTCTCTTTGAATATTATAATTCTTTGAGAAATTTTCTCTTCTTTTTTTTTTTATATTTCAATGAGTGGCCTAATTTTTTGGCAAGTTTATCTTTCATCTTCTTTTTGTTACTTTTCATCACATGGCATGATATTTTTTTCTAACTTTCTGGATCAGAACCAATCCATAATTCAGTGTGATTAAGAATTAATATTCATTTGATTAACCCAATTAACCTGCGTGGGGTGTTTACTTACCTGTTAGGTAGGCTTGTATAAGGCTGAATAAAAAGGATCTCAAAAGCCTCTTTCTCTCGTTGTACACTCTTCAAACACAGAACGTCATAGAGACAAGACGTGTCTCGTCTCCTTTCCGAGAAAACTCTTACAGCCTAAGCAATCTCACATTTTAGGCCCAACTAATGCATGAGAAAGCGAACTTTTTTGGAGGTCAATAGAAATTATCTTAAAATAAAAAAAAGAAACAAACGTTTAAGAACAAATCAAACGGATAATTTTATGGTGAACCTATCTACATTAGAAAGAACTCTTCCTCCTTCATAAATATTAACCTGCGAGACTTCCTAAAAAGGTAGTCGGGACGCAGTTTATGACTGTATTCGACTTCACTCGGACGAAGTTTTGCCGAAGGGGAAAGTTTCGCCCGGGGAGGTAGACAGATACTGAACCCGCTTATGCGGATTCTAGGGGAACATTTTTTGATAAACCCACGGCCTTGTGACACATACATTTCTCGTTGAGGGACTGTTAAATATCGGTAGTTGACCCGCAGTTCTTGACTGTGTACGACTTCTGTCGAACCCTCTGCTTTGGCAGAGAGGAACCCGAACAAAGCTACACCGAAGGGCAGAGTTTTGCCCGGGAAGGTACACAGATTTAAATCCGCTAATGCAGGTTCAGTGGCGATATTTTTGGCCGAGCCTACGTGCTCGGAGAACCCACGGTAAACTCGCTCTTGTGCCACATGCACGTGGTTAGGGACTGTTAAATATCGGTAGTCGGGACGCAGTATCTGACTGTGTGCAGATTCTGTCAAACTTTCAAAATATCGTCCAGGGAGGTAGACAGGCCCTGAGCCTGTTTATGCGGCTTCTAAGGAAATATTGTTGCAAAAGTAATGACGTAATAATGTCGTTTTTTGAAGTTAAAAATACGTCAAAAAACGACATTATTACGTCATTATTTTTGCACCAACCTAATATTTTTTGCCGAGACTACGGGCTCGGAGAACATCACGGTAAACTCTGCCTTGTACCACATACATCCCTCGTGAGGGGGACTATTAAATATAGCAGTCGGAACGCAGTATAACCTGCCAGTTCGGACGGACACTTCTATCTCCTGGCTAATAACACTCTTATTTTCTATATGTGTTCTGTTATTTCAATTCACTTTTTCAACCTACCTTCTTCTTTCCGTGTCTTTCCTTTTGGCCCCTAACAGGCCACAACAGATATCCTAATTTTTGAATTAAAGAAAAAAAATTTTAATAAATTATCAAACGTGAGTATGTTTGTTTAAGATTAATAATTGTTAAGTTAAATGTTTGTGTATGTGTATTATTTGGTGTATTTTTCACTTTTTTTTACAGTGTTGTTTAAACTGTACAAGGCTTGGTGGTCAGTCGAGTTAAAAAATTATATACTAAGAGGTACAACTCTCGACTTCAACAGGTTGTGATTGTAGTGATCGGAGAAGCATTTGCTTTGGGGTCAGTTCCACAAAGAGTCGGTTTACGGGAAGAAGCTGTTCAAGTTGGATTTACATCTAACCAATGGATTATAAAGAGAATGAGTATGTTTCACAGTAATGCCCATGGAATAGCCGGTCTTCGCCATGAGGGTTTATACACGTGAGACTAAGGAATGTAGTCCGACAAAACTATGGTAATTGCGATAGAGCAGTGAAAGACTTGCAACGTCTTATGTATGAGAAAGCGGTTGTTGGATAGAAAATAGCTCTTATCCCTATATGGCAACAGTACTTCATTTTCGGCCTGATCTAGCTCATTTAAAGGTAGAGGATAGCAGAAGGAGTCACGTATTTACTGGAAGAGCCGACCATTTTTCAGTATCCGAAAAGAATGTTCTGTACAGAAAACGTTTAAAACTATTGTTTTTAATATATGAAAATTTTGAAAAAATTTAAAAAGTCAAATAAGGCAAATAGCAATGATGTTATCGCACCTTGAAACTTGACATGTGTAAATAATCTCTAAGTTCATTAATTCTCCAAATTTCAGAAGTCGATTCAATCCCATATCGATATTATGAAAACGACTTTCTAAAATTGATAATAAATCAATATTGTTCAATGCTAACAGGTTCTGCGTCTCAGGAAATTCTAAAGAGTATTAATGTGCAAAAATTCTTTCCCTAAAACATGTTTCCCAATTTCTTACGAGTGAACTCATAAATTTATGTAGTTCCATACCTGTCTTAGAAGTTGGCTTTTCATGACCGATAAACAATGCTTTTCCGATCATGTGTGATGTTTAAATGGCCTCTAAATATCACCTGCGGAATCAGTAACAGTAGATCGTTTAACTAAAGGCTAACTGGTATTGATTTGCATAGCGATTTTATTGGCCCAGTACATTTAATAATCACAATTGGCAACTGAGGAATTTGATGGGCAGAATTTTTACATGTTCAGAAAAAACATTTCGTTGGAAAAATGGCAAAGTGCATTACCTTTTGAAAAGATGTCACTGCTGTCGAAGGAGTCTGTTGCTATGAAGATACATACTTCGTCTTCAATAATGTTGACGTCTATGGTTTTTTGACAAAGTAGGTGTCACAAGAAGGTTAGGAACCTTTGTTTAGTGAGCAGAACGATCACACTACTCCCAAAGTTTTATTGTGACCCCCACAGTGAATCCTATTTTCAAAGATCATCATGTCCTAATTATGCAGTAAGCAGTTGTCATCATTCCGAGTGATGTCTTTTCATTGAAACAAGGTCCAATTTCGACATTCGAGTTCCCATTGAAGAAGTTTTCGCTGATAAACATGACTTAGTATTTGCAATCGGATTATCTCGTAACATCATACACCCTTGTGGAAATTAATTGAAACAAAGCAAATAATTCCGTTATTATTTACTCTTTTTCTTATTTTTCCAAAAAAAAACATGACCTAGTGCATATGTTAGTACTTCGTATATTTATTCCACGAAGTCGTTCCTTGCAGATTGACAGCAGATTCTCAATTGGATTTAAATCAGGATCGTTTCCGATTCAGTATATAGATTGATTTGCTCACTGGTATGACTTGCCAGTGTGTTCGTGCAGCGTTACAATTTTTGTATCCTTCCTTGGAATAACGTCCATCGAAGATATTGACCGTAGGACAACGAATCAACAGTCGAGACTGCAGTATCAGGGCGTGATAAAACTCAGATGCAATCACGGATGACGTAATATTTTTCAAGGCCAAACCAATTTCATTATACACCCCGAAAATATATTCATATTACTTAAATGACCTAATCTGATGAAAAAATAGAAAAAGATTATACCTCGTGACTCCAGTGGGTCTAAAATTGACTGTAGGACTGTAAGAAATTGGTTTAATTTAATTTTCACAAGGATTTAGGTTTCTATATACTGTGAGTTGTGACAGATATGCAGTGTTTGCAATAGTAGCATTTTTGTTGTGTCGTAAACATTCCGTGTAGATTAGTTTTACCCATCCAGTGAAGAGTTCGCATGCTCGAGATTTGAATATTTTTGGTCCTCTGCTGAAACTACCATGCAAAACTCAGTGTGAAAAAGCTGTGCCGTTTTGAGAATGGTTTGACCGATAAACCGAAATATGTAAATTTTTCTTTCATTAAAATTATTCATATCTTTCTCATGACCTACATATACGACCTTCAGCACATCAAAAAGCAACACACAAGACTGGCTGATCCGTTAATCTATCAGAAATGCATATTAGTAGGCCGAATGTTTGTTTCATCATTGTTTAATATATGGCTGACAGGCAAGTAAACCAGACGCCGTACCATACAAACGAAGTCGAAAACCAAAGAAGTGTGACCATGATGTGTTTTGTGTGGACCCTCAAATGAATTCTTAGACCTTTAAGCCGGGCCCTTATGACCCTGGACCAATATGCACTGGGGTCGAAGCGCCTAACTTTGAGGTCTATGGAACAAATGTGCTTAGAAGTGAGGTGACGCAGGTATCAACGCAACTAAAATATGTCGAAGATTGTTAAAGCATTTAAAAATAAAAGGTTACAATTTTGTCGCATAATCAGGATTTTCCACTTATATTTTTTCTTTAGGGACAAAAAAAATTAAGTGTCATTGACGATCAATAGAAACTGGTTTATTAAAACCAATGGATTATTAAGATGTCGACTGTGATTGTGACTGTATACTGTGTGCGAAGATGTGTGAAAAAGTAACACAATTTGTTTAATTATGAAGGCTGTCCTCTGAAATATTATATATATATATATATATATATATATATATATATATATATATATATATATATATATATATGTATATATGTAATTATACATATATATATATATATATATATATATATATATATATATATATATAATGTATGTATTGGGTTGGTGCAAAAATAATGACGTAATAATGTCGTTTTTGACGCTAAAAAATACGTCAAAAAACGACATTATTACGTCATTATTTTTGCACCAACCTAATATATATGTATTTATGTATGTATGTATATATTTATATATGTATGTATATAAATATATATTAATATACGTATGTATATTATATATTTATATATATGTATAAGTATGTATATTTGTATGTATGTATATATATATATATATATATATATATATATATATATATATATTTACTGTATATATATGTATATATGTATGTATGTATATATTTGTATGTATATATATATATATATGTATATATATATATATGTATATATATATATATGTATGTATATATATATGTATATGTATATGTATGTATATATATATATATGTATATGTATGTATGCATATATATGTATGTATATATATGCATGTATATATGTATATATACGTATGTATTTATGTATATATATGTACGTATATATATTTATGTATGTATATATATATTTATATCTGTATGTATATATATATTGATATACGTATGTATGTATATTATATATTTATATATATGTATATATATGTATGTATTTATATATGTATATTTATATGTAGGTATATATTTGTATGTATGGATATATATGTATATATATATATATATATATATATATATATATATATATATATATATATATATATATATATATCAGTTGTAACAGCAAAATTGTTCTTTTTTAAGATTTGAAATGTCGTATCTTAGAAATGATTAATGATATATTACTGGGATTCAACGGGGTTTTTATGACACTATTGGCCTCTACTTTCAACAATAAGGTTGCAACCTTCTGGTGTGTGATTGCCTTCCTTATTTCTTACATGTTAAAACATATTGCAATACTTTTGACTCACACTCGAATGTATGAATGGTATTTCAATGCAAATAATCATAGCAACCTGCATATTAATCTTTACTTTAGAGAATTCTCGGATTGCGAAAGAATGTATGAATTCTAAATCATATAGGTGACAAGGCCGGACCTCACCTGTGATGTTTGTGTTAGCACTTTTTTGAGTAAAGCAGCAGCATAAGTCATATAAGAAGCCATCCTACCAGATTTAGTTTTTTTGTTTTTGTTTTTACGGAATATCGAATTCAACAGGTTATTTAATGCCACCAATACGTTTAGGATAGGTTCGTATGAATAAAATATGTATTCTGTGTAAGAAATCAGTTTGTAGATAATGTTTCATTGAATGATTTTTTTTTTTGTAAGGAGGGGTATTTACAGAGTCTCGTTTGGTTTGATTTATTTCGTTTTACGTCGTATCCACCTCATTGGGTAATTTCATGCTGACAAGATTTTTAGGATAAGTTCGTATGAATAGAATATCGAGTCTTCGTAAGAATTCACTTTGAACATAAGGTTTCATTGACGTATTTTTGTAAAGAGTTTTTTTGTAGAGAATCGGTTTTGGTTTGGATTTACGACATGCCAATCCCCATGAGTTATTAGGTTGGTGCAAAAATAACGTAGGTTTTTGACGTTAAAAAATACGTCATAAACCGATATATTTTTGCACCAACCTAATATTTAAAGCAGACGATGTTTTTAGGATAAGAGCATATAAATAAAATATTCAGCCCATCAAATTTCTCAGATTCCAATTGTGATTATTAAATGTACTGGGCCAATAAAATCGCTATGCAAATCAATCTTTGTTTGTAAGAAATCAGTTTGTAGATCAAGTTTCATTTACTTCTTTTTGTAACGAGGGTTTGTACAGAGACAAATGTATTGCTGGTATTTTTTTCAAAAATGTATTGTTGGTATTTTACTATAAATATCTATTTTTATACTTTTATAGCGTTTTCACTCAGGTTTGGTGTTAACTATTTAAGCTAAGACCCTAACAGGTTCTACCACCCCGGGCCCTGAGAACAAAAGTAATTAAAAAGTGATTCCGGGCTCTTCAAAACCTCCCGAACAGAGATTGTAGTTTATCATCATACCATCTTCTTGGCACAAAAATAAACCTCCTGATAGCAAATGCTACGTTTCTCATGTCTGATAACTTTGTGTCATAGATTCGAAAACGTTATCCTGTTATTTTAGCTCGCTAGAATGTCTTTACTAGATATTTGGAGTTTCTTGATAAAAGCCAAATAACATTCTGTAACTTTAATGGTATTGACTTGGCATCTCATTTTAACCATTTTTCTACAATAGTAACGTATCTTGTCTGTGCTTTTCTATAAATACTGTCATGGTATCTATCTATTTTTCTGAGATGAGGTATTGTAATTATTTACACTATTTACATTGTTCGGCTGTTGTTTTTATTTTCGTTGGCATATTCACGACATTTCGACCGTTGTGCGCTCCGGTCTTCTTCTTTATCTGTCTATATTTCTGAGATGAGGTATTGTAATTATTTACACTATTTACATTGTTCGGACTGTTGTCCTCATCTTCATTGCCATATTAACAACATTTCGACCGTTGTACGCTCCGGCCTTCTTCAGGCGATTGTAATTTCGAACTGTACCCATTATTTCGTCCACAGACAAGACAACACGAACTATGAGTGTTTCGTAATCGTAAATGATACGGATACATTTAATCATGAGGACAAATCAAATACAAAAAAAAATAATAATAATTAAATAAATAATGCACAAACGATAACGCAGTTGTATGTACATACAGAAAACATGGATAATTTTTGCATTTGGTTGTGTCCGGGAATAGGGCGTGAAACGTGCGACCTAATTACAAAGCGGAAATGTTCAGGCGTTCACTCTACTACCCACGTCGATCGTACGGTGCATTTACAAATTCATTGGTATATTAAAAAATTATTACAAACGCTTCAGGACCCAATAAGAAAAGAAAAAAATAAAATAAAATAAAATAAACACTACAATTTACACCTACCTCAAAAACAAATCTAGTGTCATTGACAAAACTAACCTGGCCATACGTCTCGAAAAGGACCTCCAATCGGTTGTGAACTGGGGCCGTATTTGGCTGGTTAACTTTACCGTCACCAAAATAAAACTGCTCTCTATTAATCACCAGAGAGAACCATCCCTTCTCCCCATTAGAATGTCTGACGCTCAACTTCCCGAGAGGACCTTTCTTCGGCTGTTCGATCTCACGTTGTCTACTGAACTGAGATGGAACAAATACATTAAGTCAATTGCTTGGTCCACCGCAAGTAAAGTTGGCTCTCTGTGCCGTGCTAGGAAATTTTTTTCCCTGGAATCGATCTTTCAAATCTACAAATCAACCATTCGCCCTTGCATGGAATATTACTGCCATATATGGTCTGGAGCCCCTTCTGTTTGCCTCGGGGTGCTTGATAGGCTCCAGAGGCGAAAATGCAATATAATTGGCCCTGACCTGGCATCTCGCCTGCATTCGCTCTCTCACAGATGTCACGTCGCCTCTCTCTGTCTTTTTTATAAATACTTTCATGGTAATTGCCCTGATGAGCTTTTTTCGCTGGTTCCAAGACTTCGCGAATTCAAGTGTTAAATGTAGCCGCCTCTTCTACTCCAATAGCTTTATGTCTCCCACCTCTCGCCTGTGGAACTTCCTTCCCTATTCCCGTTTCCCTGATAGCTATAATCTCCAACTATTCAAATGTAATGTCAATTGACATCTCCAGTTGCTTTGATCTATCCACTATCCTTCTCCTCATCCTTTCCTTTATCATTCCTACCTGCTCTTGCTCCAAATCCTCTATAATGGTAGATGTGTGGCTTTGGTGTCTGGATTATTCTCGTTGCAAGACTGTGAAAGACACTGTAACTTTCTACCCTCTAGGGTGGCATATATATTTACCGCTGTCTGTTGTCCCACATGTGCACATCCTAGACACAGTCGGAACGAATACTATTTCACACGTAATGAGAAGCCATTGATAACCTGAGAGAAAAGAAATCTGAAATTGCTGGTTAAGAGAACATTTGACAGGTCAAGCTGCTAAAAAGTCTGGCTTCTTTGACACTCTGGTGTAACACTCAATAACTGCAAAGTCTATTTTGGCATGAGCTGTGGTGATATCTATATTAATTGGTGCAATCGCAGATAAATTTCGAAGATTCCTTGTTGAGATTCATTTCGATCCATTTGTTATATTTTGTTGTGGATATTGTACTAAGTCAAGAAATATTTTATTTTTAATCATTTCACCCCCAAGCAAGGCAACAAAGTCACTAAGATTCACGTGGTTAATAAGAACAAAATAAATGAAAGTACAGGCTTTACGGATACAGACTTTTGTCTAGACGTTTTTGACATTTCTTACGAAGGATGATAGTGTAGTATCTGTAAAAATTTCCGCTTTTCCGAGCTGAAATGTCTGGCATACGGAAGGGAATTCTTCCTTCATTTCCAATATTCCAGACACTCAAATTGGAAGATGAATTGATTTTTGTTTATGGCTTAATATTATTTTTTTTATTGTTTGATATTTTAAATTAATATAAATTAATCAGAGTAATTTTCCAAGTCTAAAATGACTGTCGCCCTGTCGGTTGGGCGTTCAACATACACCAACAGCACCTGTGAAGACGGGTACCTCCCGCCACACTAAAGATGCTTCTATAAACTACATCCGCGTCCTGGGTATGACGATAAACTACATCCGGCAGCAAGGTCTCTGATCGAGAAATTTTGAAGAACGTGGATCCAACTCTTAATTGCTGGGTTTCCCATGTCCACCCTGACCCGGGGTGGTAGCATTTGTTAATGTCCCAGCTATGGGTAAATAATGAACCCTAAACTGGGGTCAAAATAACTATGAAAGTGTAGAGATACATTTTTATATCTTTTTTACGATTTTCATAATAAAAATTTACCAGCAACGCTTTTTTTTTTAAGATTGTACCAACCATATATTTTTATAAAATTAAATTAACATTTTTGTAAAAGAAATAATTTATGATCCCAAGAAATTTAAATTTCGAAATTAAAAGACCCATTACATGTTGATATGCCGCTACACAAACAAAACAAGGATACAGATTATAACGATAGACATTGCATTAAAATTTTGAAGATCAAAGAAAAGTGAAAAGTAAGAGGCCGGAAATGAGTTCCACAACGAGAAGTTTGCCAGAAGAAATTCTCAGCATAAAACTTACGGTTGCAAATAGCAACTCCATAAACAAAATGATGAGACCTAGCTGCCAATCTAGTACTCCGCTCACATTCGTAAAGTCGAGATAGCAAAGAGTAAGGAACATCAGAACAACCAACACGAAAATATTTATGGAAGAGATGCAAGCAAGCTAAGCTAGGGCGGAGAAAAATGAGGACTTAGCTCGAGATGCCAGGTCAGTAAGGTGCAGATTTTTCTTTGGCGAAAATCGAAATGTATAGCAGGAGCACTGGACTTTTTTTTTCTTTTTTATATTGTCATGGAATGTTTTAATGTATCGTTTCGGATTTTATTATCAATTTCGATTATTTTTGCTTGGTCGGAAGTGTAAGGAAAACATGAGACTTGGTAGATAGCCATACGGATTATAGGGGATTGAGGAGGAACTGTGACGTGAGAAACTGACTTGCGATTTACGGGAAATAGTTACGCAGTTTCGTGGCGGAAGGCACTGATCGATCCATGACGCCAGACGACGCATGTCTGTCTGTCGACAGTTGAATCTCGAAACATACATCGCATTTACCATGTTGGCATGAAAAAACTTCCACGTTTGGTCTTGCGCCAGACAGAAATAAAACAGTAATTACCTAGATAGACTGAAAACATAGAGTTAGAAGCTAGGATAATAGTACAAAATATATGAGAAGAATGAGATAGATAGATAGATAGATAGATAGATAGATGAACAGCATAAGATAGATAGATAGATAGATAAACAGACTGAGATAGATAGATAGATATATAGATGAACAGCATAAGATAGATAGGTAGATAGATAGATAGATATGAAAAAAGACTGAGATAAATAGATAGATAAGGGACTGCCTTAGATAGATAGATAGATAGATAGATAGATGAACAGCATAAGATAGAAAGTTAGATAGATAGATGAACAGCATAAGATAGATAGATAGATAGATGGATGAACAGCATAAGATAGATAGATAGATGAACAGCATAAGATAGATAGATAGATATTAAACAAGATTGAGATAAATAGATAGATAAGGGACAGCCTTAGATAGATAGATAGATAGATAGATAGATAGATAGATAGATAGATAATGAAAAGCCTAAAAAGCCTATAAAAATAAAGTTTTGGGGTACTCAAATTGGAAATAAAAAAATAAGGTTGCAGCTTGAATAATTAAGAACAATGTTTAAAATAACTATGGTGTAATGGATAAAGGCTCGGATTGAGGAATCGGAGTGCCGAGTTCGAACTCCTGTCGAATCCATTACATTCACATACGTGCTGATACCGTTGGGAAAGGTATGGGTCCTCTTCTTTCTGCCCAGCTATGAGTTAATGGCAGGACAGACCGGGTTCAATACTTCTATTAGATGGCAACTGGTCTACCACAGAAATAAATAAATAAAATACTGTGGAGAAAAATCTGCCTCGTCAGTCATATTTCGAAAGATACATTTTATTCTAAGCGTATATTACGTATGGCACATAACTGACAGATAAATTAAGTTACCTCCCTTACATAGCAGACGAGTTTCATGCGCATTTACAAAACTTCACAAAATTCAATAGCATTAATGTCTTGTCTGAGAAATTCACCCCTTGTATGAGATTGAACGTACTTGGGAAAATAAAAGAAATAACCAAAACTACGGTGTCTTTCTTAATCAGTTTAATAACAACACTAAGAAATTGATTCGAGAATTTAAGAGGATTAAAATAAAAAAAAACGACATAATATGCCTAGATTATACAACCAAACATTCTTGAATGAAGATATGTTCCTTATATAATCATAATAATAATAATAATAATAATGATAATAATAATAATAGATAGATAAGAAAAGACAAAATTTATAAGGCATTTTTTATAAAAGAAAAGCTAAAAAAAAAAAAAAATTAACCAGTTTCGTCCTAGCAGTTAACAAGTTTATTTTTCTGAGAAGAGAATATTTATAAAATTTATAAAAGCGTGTAAATTAACGAATGGAATGGAAGAAAAAAATATGAATTTCAAGAAACTAGAGTCGAATAACATTCAGACCCAGTTTTCAAAGGGAAGGCCCACAGGATCTGATATACAAGGACTCTCGAACCTTGAGGTGATATGAGGAGTGGGGCGTAGATAAAATCAAAAAACGGCCCGCACTAAAATTAACCACACATTTCCTACTATTTATTACATGCTCAGCAATAGCAGAGCCAGACGTATTGGTTAGTCGGCTCTTCCTGGTAGCCGGATTCAAAATCCTGGGGGGTAAATATTTCTTTATATATATATATATATATATATATATATTTAATTAATTAAAGAATATCAGACACTTAAAATCTCATAGGTAATAAGTTTATTTCATAAGAGGTCTAAGAAATCAACTCTCAAACGTCAAGTCTTACAATGATGATTAAAAAAGAACTCTCATGAAATAAAAATTATTACCGATGAGATTTTAAGTGTCGACAAAGGATAAAATATTTTAAGTCTGCAGTGGAGTGAGAATTAATTGAATTATTCTTCCA
>OZ010612.1:64081720-64099220 GCA_963932145.1 Acanthosepion lycidas
ATGCCATCAAACCAGTTTCATTCCATCCTCGCCGATCAGATACTGACTACCATCAGCCACCTTGGCTGTACCTCATGGATTTGAGAGCCTTTTTGGACAAACACAACCGACATCGTTACTGGAACCCTAATATACAATACATCGCAAAAGATCCAGGTAAAGTGGTGAGTTCCCTTGAGCGCTGCAGTTTACTCTTTCACTCCCCCTGTTATCTTCTACATTTACAAGAGCATGATTATCTATCTATCTATGCCTGTTCCTATCCATCTCAGGCTCTTCTTTATCTATCTATCTATCTATCTATCTATCTATCTATCTATCTATCTATCTATCTAATTCTGTCCATATCTATCTATCTATCTATCTATCTATCTATCTATCTATGACTATCACCTGCCATGATACGCGCATTGTGCACCGAAACCAACATCCTTCCCTATGTAGACCATTACTTAAGAAGTAAGTTTAACGCGAGCAGCTTCTTTCCACTAAGGATTGCACTGTGGAACCGACCACGAAGTGAATGCTTCCTCGATTAAGACAGATTTGTTTACACAGTAATGGATTAAGGGAAGAATAAATGTATTAAAATAAAAAATAAAGTTAAGAGAATAAACTTAAAAAAATAGATAAGATTAGGCACATAAATAGATAGATAGATAGATATGGACAGAATTAGATAGATAGGTAGATAGATAGATAAGAAAAGCCTGAGATAGATAGATATATAGATAGATAGATAGAGAGAGAGAGAGAGACAATGACATAGATAGGTATGGACATAGATAGATAGATAGATAGATAGATAGATAGATAGATAGATAGATAGATAGATATGGACGGAATGAGATAGATAGATAGATATGGACGGAATGAGATAGATAGATAGATAGATAGATAGATATGGACGGAATGAGATAGATAGATAGATAGATAGATAGATAGATAGATAGATAGATAGATAGATATGGACGGAATGAGATAGATAGATAGATAGATAGATAGATAGATAGATAGATAGATAGATAGATAGATAGATATGGACGGAATGAGATAGATAGATAGATAGATAGATAGATATGGACGGAATGAGATAGATAGATAGATAGATAGATAGATAGATAGATAGATAGATAGATAGATAGATAGATATGGACGGAATGAGATAGATAGATAGATAGATAGATAGATAGATAGATAGATAGATAGATAGATAGATAGATATGGACGGAATGAGATAGATAGATAGATAGATAGATAGATAGATAGATAGATAGATATGGACGGAATGAGATAGATAGATAGATAGATAGATAGATATGGACGGAATGAGATTGATAGATAGATAGATAGATAGATAGATAGATAGATAGATAGATATGGACGGAATGAGATAGATAGAAACAGTCAAGCGACTGGGAGAAAAAGGGCGTTGTGAGAGAAATATAGCGAGAAAAATAAATACTGATAAATTGCAAAATGTAGACAACAAACTGAGCCATGGAGGCGGCCAACCATGTGGACAGATGGATTTTCAGCGATGTCGACAACAGCGCAGATTCTTCCCGCGGAACTATTGCTGGCTAAATCTAATAAATACCAAGTTACGCACTATTTGCTTCTTCATAATACCCTTCAATACATTCGCTCTTATTCTGTTTGCTTGAGATTCACACCAGTCAATATTTAACTACAGCATCATACAAACAGCCCAATATGTGCATCTTTAAATATTATCAGTAAAGGCTAAGTGACGTGCCTATAGGTTCCGTATAGGATGCAGGTTCGAATCCTGTCAAAGGACGAATATTTTCTATGAAAATTCCTCGGACATTCAGGCCGGTAAATGTTATTTAATACTGTTTATTATAAACAGAGCATTTACTTAAATACTTGTATCTATAAAAAGAACGTTAAACATAAAAATGTCTTTAATAAATAAATTGTCGGACTTTGTCCATTTCGTAATATATATATATATATATATATATATATATATATATATATATATATATATATATATATATATATATATATATATCTCAAGTAAAATAAAATAAAAGTTGTTATACCATGAAAGAAATAAAATTTAATTGTTTTTAAGAAAGGGAGCTAATTCCCCAATAATCAAATGTCATCAGACGTGAAAAAGCCGGAATTAAAATAAAATAATTGCATAAAACTAGCGAACAATCCTTGAAAAACGAACCTTGCAACATTCGAAGGTACAAATTAAGAAAATAATATAAGATAACATAATATGAACTTTGAACTATGAAAATTTACTAATAACACAGATACAACTAATTCGTGAATTTGAAAAGTTAAAAAAAATGAGAGACAGAACGTGCCCATTTTTATACAAACATGTTTAGAAATAATAACTGCTGCCGAAATACACGCTATTTAATATATATATATATATATATATATATATATATATATATATATATATATATATATATATATATCTTTATTTTTGAGCATGTTCCTGCAAATTTGTGTGGGTGTATTTTAAAGCGTGGAAAGGTCAAGAAAAAATGCATCAAATGTTCATATTTATCAAAGCGTATAGGTTTCTTTTTCAGACTCATATATATATATAAAACACCTAAACACACACTGTAATTCATTTTTATGTGTGTGCACCATGAATGCATGCTTATATATATATATATATATATATATATATATATATACATATATATATATATATATATATATATATATGTTTATATATATATATATATATATATATATATGTGTGTGTGTATATATATATATATATATGTGTGTATATATATATATATATATATATATATATATATATATATTATGTTAAAAATGATATTTGGAATAACATTGTGAATTTCCATTTCTGAACAGACTTTTTCTATTATGGCGATTTGATCGATCTTTTATGATATTTGAAAAATAACATTAATCAATTCGCGGGGTTTATCACGTTTCTATCTCTTCACAAATGGTAATTTGATATTCTTTTTTTTCTCACACCAGGTGAAATCTCATCTTCTCGCTACACTTTCGAATTATCGTTCCATATCTACATTAATGAAGAAATATATTGTTGTACCTCTGTTATTGTTAAATAGTAAGCATTGTTCAGATCTGACACAAGGCCTTCAGTATGGAGTTATTCTTTGAAAATCATAGTTGAAAGTCCAGACCCCGATGGCTCAGCTCCGGTCTCTTTGTTCACCTATAAGAAAATAAAGGTTAATCTATATTACAGAAAATAAAGGTTAATCTATATTCTTCACATTGCATTGATAGTCCCATGTTCTTTTAGGACATGGCTCTCCACATTCTCCTTATGTTTATTTTATATGTCTTTAATCTTGTATCTTTCTGGAAAGAGGCGGCCATTGTTCTCAACAGTTTCATTTTCTATATTTTCTATTTCCTACTCCTTGACCAATATATATATATGAAGAAATAACAGTAAGATATATATTCCGGTGTTCTTATAGATGTTTTTATTTTTACAAAATAGTGCTCAATGTAAATTTACAGAGCATTAATAAATAAAACGTATTCTAACCTAAACATCCAAAAAGAATTCTTTAAGAATACAAATAGAAAAAAATAAAGTAAGATTTTTTGTTGACAACAATATTTTTTTTTTAAATCCAGACGACATGCATTTAACGGATGCCAGAATTCGTTGAATAATACACCTCATACCCTAACTAAACATAACCCCCTTTTTCAAACGTAACTAATAAATGATACAACAAAAGTTAATAAAAATGAACACGCTACCACCACTTGTCTGAATGATTGGATTTCTCTGTATCATTGGAAGCAGTTGAATTATAATTTCCTGTGCCTTTAAAACTCAGTAAATTTAAAAAAAAAAGTGACTCCAAAATTCGCTTGAGTATGAAATGGAACTAATGTTTTTTTATTTAAATACAAAATTAAATTCCATTTTTAGCCTCCATTTTTGAAACATGGTTAAAACTGTGTACCGAAAAAAACACATTTTAAATCAGTTAATATATATTATTTTTAAAATCTTATGTCTCTTCAGGACGGAGGTGGTCATGGCTCTTCGCAGATTTTTTTTACTATCTTTGAATTTCCATGTATTCTTGAGAAATATATTTCCCTGATTTCACGGTGCTTGTATCGATATACTGCTAGTTTAAGGAGTGCCTCTTCTGCTGGTTAACTTACATTTTGTCTTCTTGTTTTAATACTTAGTCCTTTCATCTTTCCTTCTTTTTTTCTTTTGTCCAAGTTTTCTTCACTTATGTCTTTTTTTTGTAATCTTTGATTAGGAACAACATTCAAATCGGACTTTCAATTATTTTTCACTGTAATCATGCTTTAAACCACATTTTTTAATAAATTCTTTATTATTTCAAGTCTGACGACATGCTAAAATATACAATATTTAACCTTCTTTCAATCCATCTGTCGTTCTCGATACAACGATAAAGTAAATCTAGCAGTAAAGAATCTTATAAAGAGATTAGAGATTTTGAGGGTCGAGGAATTTCTGTAATTTTCAGGTCCACCCTGACCTGGGGTGGTAGCTATGGACAAATTTTAAACCTCCAAATAACAAAACTCTATGAGTGAATAAAAATATATAGTTTTATATAAAAAAATTACCAACAGTACCTATTTATAGTAAAATCAATCAACAATACCTATGATTAGTAATATATTTTATAGCAAAATGACTAACGATGTATTTTACAGTAATATTACGAACAATACATTTTATAGCAAAATGACCAACAGTATATATTATCTCTAGTTGAAGGCATTCAAATGCGTTCAAAATATTTACATTTCAATATTAAATAACCCATACAGATGTTATGCCGCTAAACACAATCAACAAATTAAAATTGAAGGGATACAATTGCGTTCAAAATATTGAAGCCATAATATTGTGTTCAAAATAGTTAGATTTCGACATGAAATAACCCATAGAGGTTTTGATATGCCGATAAACAAACCAATCTATCTGAATTTTCAGCCAATGCTGTCATAGAGACGAAAACATATTAGCTAGGGAGTTTACAAAACCGATACAAAATGTAGTGTTCAAATGATATAAGATATTGTTGTATTGCAGAAAAAAATTAAACATAACAGCAATCTCCATTACGATATGGTCCGAAAGTCTTGTCACTCCGATATATTATAATTTTCTATTTCCAATGGCTGACAGGAAAATGATGTTTATATAGACCTTCTTGATCTGTGAGAGCTTCAATCGAAGTGAATGAACTATTAGGTTGGTGCAAAAATAATGACGTAACAATGTCGTTTTTTGACGTATTTTTTAACGTCAAAAAACGATATTATTACGTCATTATTTTTGCACCAAACCTAATAATTCCAATACATGTGCTTTTTGTTACTGTAAACTTGCTCTACTATTGTTCTCATTACGTTTTAGTAAAGGTTGGCAAGTTTTTCGGACACCCACCTTGTACACTGAATCAAAACATGAACTAAAGATATAATTAATCATTGGAATGAAAATTTTAATACATTTGTTGCATAAACATATTTTTAGTAAATTGTAAGTGATACACTACAATTCCTAAAAATTAGCCACAACATATAAACCTTAATTAACTCATAATTACAAGACTGAAAGATTACGAAATAAATTATAACCGATATGGAGTTTTAATGTTCTTTCTTAATATATATATATATATATATATATATATATATATATATATATATATTATGTTTTTTCATATAGACAAAAACAATTTACTCACTACAAGAATGCAACTTTGTTTCAGTGCATTTAATTGCACCTCGACTTGTGCGAACCAAATATGGTTATCTGTAATAATTGTTCTTCTATAACTATTTCTGATTCTCACCAGTTGAGGTGCAACTATATGCACCGAAACAAGGTTGCATCTTTGTAGTGAATAAATTATTTTTGTCTATATGAAAAATATAATAAATAATTTTTGTTCTAATTTCGCTATTGAGCCCTCTTTTGAATTAATGCTATGAATGTTAGAATTTATATATTATTTTCGTTCTCATTATATTCGGGTATATATATATATATATATATATATATATATATATATATATATATATAACAGGAGGAGTGAAAGAGTAAACTACAGCGCTCAAGGGAACTCACCACTTTACCTGGATCTTTTGCGATGTATTGTATATTAGTGTTCCAGTAACGATGTCAGTTGTGTTTGTCCAAAAAGGCGCTCAAATCCATGAGGTACATCCAAGTTGATCTGATCGGCGAGGATGAAATGAAACTGGTTTGATGGCATTGATGTTGTCAGCTTTTCCCTCGGAGAAGAGTTCAACTTCAAATCTCTGATATATATATATATATATATATATATATATATATATATATACACAGAGTATTCAAAAAGAATTAACCGATTTCATTACGCTATATTTTAATAAGATGTAATTATTTATTCTCATTTACCGGCTTGAATATTCAAGAAATCTTATTAGAGAAAAAATCTTAAGTCCCCCTTAGCATGAGATCTAACGATGGATTCTCCGGGCAAGACGAATGCACACACGCACCCACACATATATATATAAGTGCGTGTGTGTGTATATATATATATATATATATATATATATTAGGTTGGTACAAAAATAATGACGTAATAATGTCGTTTTATGACGTAAAAAATAAGTCAAAAAACGACATTATTACGTCATTATTTTTGCACCAACCTAATATATGTGGGTGTGTGGGTGTGTGTGTGTGTATTACATTTATATAATAGGTACATATATATAATATACTAAAAGTATAAATCATGGAAACTTACCCTCGTTAGTCAAATAGGAGTGACAGGACACTCCGAAGAAGACGCCGCGACCCTTGCCTGCCATGAAAACTGAGCTTCAACTGCACCACGCCGCGCGCTACACACTTTCACTGAGTAGTGGGAAGGAGCAAAACTAGGAATTATGAGTAATTTAAACATGTTAGGGTAAAAAAACCTTATCTTGTCGTTTAGAAATCTTCTTCCTTTCAAGTGGTATTTGCTTTTTGAAGACGAAAACGTCGAAAAGGGCGAAACTTAGGGAATATCGTGATTGTTCAAACTGGGGAACTTTTGCCTCGCCAAGAGATGTTTAAAATGTCATAGTCACTGATCTAATGTATTTGATGTGGCGGGACGACCACATTCTGCACACTCTCCTTCCGAACGCTGCTATAAAAAAAACGGAAGTGAGAGAGAACATTATAACTTAGTGTGTAGGCACGACAGAGTTCAATTTTAGCCTGTACCATGCGGCTTTACCCATTGTATTTTAGCTTTGTAAATCTCTTCTATGACAATCATTTCAAATTGCCTCTAACAACTAAATCCAACTCCAAGCGGGAGAATGAGCGAAGGCGGACAACTACCGATTCATAAGACGCAGACTCGGTTAGATGAATAACATCCCAGAAAAGCAGTCCAACTAGGGGAAGGAAGACCATCATTCTAAACGTCCGCTATCTTACAATCAAATCCAAACACGGAAAAGACTCTGGAAGCTGTCAAATTTCCGGAAACTCCTACAGCGAAGCCGCCCCCAAATGCAATGCCCTGTATTTTGTCTATATGACCGGATGTGTGACCATGTATTTTAAACTGTGCACTGCCGCCTGGACTATAGAAAGTAAGCCTCACCATCAAAGGATTGAATTTGTACCAAAAAGGTTAATACCTTTATATCGCGGCGTAAACAGATGTCAGAGTAGAAATATGTTTGCAAACAAAATTTATTGCCATATATTAATTTGAAAAGAAAGTCGGCGTACCACATTAGAAGACGGGAAAAAGCTCCATGGATCTTTCATCTCAAATCATAAATTTAATTAGGTTAAATAATGTCGGAAATAGAATCCTATCTCTGAGACAATTAGTATATCATTCGTATGTGAGGTTCTGCAGGCTCTGAGGTAAAGAAATTCTCAGTTTTAATTTATATCTGTCCACAATTCACAAAAGGAAAGATCAATGTTGAAATAACCTCATCTATCAAGATAGGCCAAACTTTTCATATCTATCTATCTATCTATCTATCTATCTATCTCAGTCTGTTCATATCTAAGTTTGTTCATATGCATATCTATGTCAGTCTGTTCATATCTATCTATCTATCTATCTATCTATCTATCTATCGATCGATCGATCGATCGATCGATCCCTGTCTGTTCAAATCTATCTATATATCTGTCTGTTCATATCTATCTTTCTCACTCTATTCATATCTATCTATCTATCTATCTATCTATCTATCTATCTATCTATCTATCTATCTCAGTCTGTTCATATCTAAGTCTGTTCATATCCATATCTATTTCAGTCTGTTCATAGCTATCCATATCTATCTATCTTTGTCTGTTCATATCTATCTATCTATCTATCTATCTATCTATCTATCTATCTATCTATCTATCTATCTATCACAGAAATATCTCCTTCCACTCGTAACAACCTAGCTCGCCTTCCCCCTGCCAATCTGCTTCATTCTATTCAAATCCCTCTGTTGCCCTCCGAATCTGTCCCTCCATTTCAACAAACGCTGTAGTCTACGCGGATGATATAATGATTCCGTTTAATTCAAACTTGAGATTCTCATAATATTTTAAACCGGAGTTCATAATCCGTAAAAGATTAATTTATTCTTTGCCTCTCTTCGATGCTTTTTCCTTCTGTTTTTAAATAAACATTTATAATCTCGAAGAATCATGACGTATCTTCGAGCAATAATTCACAAGACAGCGGCTTAGAAATGTATGAATGCATTCAATTTTTATGGTGATATTTTATGGTTATGTATTGAAAATAAAAAAGCAAGTGCTTTCCAACAGATCCTGTCCAAATGTGACAGGATTTTGCTTCAACCAAATAAAACAGATTTTTTTTTTTTATATATTTCATTGTCTAATCTGAGAGGCAGGATATGATTAGATGTTGCAAAGAAAATCATATTGCAGTTGAAGATGGAAACGAAACATATTTTTCTTTGATCTTAAATATTATATTTAATCCATTTTATATTTCTGTCTCTTTATCGATATCACAATCCCATCAAATTTGGCCAATTGTTAATGCCAAGGGCGTGAAATTCTTCAGCTTACGATTTAAACAGACACGCTAAATCAGTTTCAACATCTTCGCAACAAACGTAAGAAGTAATGGCTATTTTTCTCCGTAAATATCAAACATGTGTCCTCAAATTGTGGCTGTTATATATATATACATATATATATATATATATATATATATATATATATATATATATATATATATATATATATATGTATCCTTGAAAATTTCGCTTGAAGATGAAACGTGACTAAACACCTCAATCCAACTTAATTTTATTAATTATTTGGATGATTTCGGCTCTCGTTTTTGAAACATGAGAACTCTTATGTAGCGAAGGAATCATATTTTTAAACAAAAAATATTATTATAATTTATATATATATATATATATATATATGCGTGTGTGTGCGTGTTTCTTTTCATATAGGGAAGGTTACTGAATAGAATAATCAAACGAAGGTTGGTAATGAACGATAATATTTAGGACAGGAACAACGCATATCAGATTCGCCAGCGGCGTGTAGAAGAAATACTCAACTGCTAGAAGTGAGTCAAGTGAATTTCACAATGAATCTCCAACTGCAGACCAACATACAGTATTTACTACTGTATTTATGTGAATGATGATATACCCATTATCATCCGTAGGTATGCTACAACAATATATATATATATATATATATATATATATATATATATATATATATATATATATATATATATATATATATATATATGTGTGTGTGTGTGCATATCAGTTTTAACAGGAAAATTGTGCAAATCTTGTAACACCAAAATTCTTCCATTTTTAGATTAAGATTTTAACCATTGTATCTTAGAAATGTTATAACTCTACTGGACTCTATATTGAGTAAAAAGAATGTACAATTATTCTCCAAGAAGAATTCTCCAAGAAGAATCGTTATGAAATTAACCATAAACGAAAATGACATGTTCGTCATTAATTAAACATACCTAAGGATCGGAATCTAATGACGGACTGATATAAAGTTCATATGAATATACATATATATATATATATATATATATATATATATATATATATATATATATATATAGGCCCCGATTTGAATCACAACATTGTCTTTTTGTCACGATGGTGACATATATATATATATATATATATATATATATATATAATGTTATTCCAGGATCTTTTTCCAACTTATTCCATGGGATATACGCTCTCTCTCTCACCTTTTAAATTTTCTGGAGTAACAAGTTGCCTCACAGGTTTCACGTACAATTTCATTTTCACGTTTTTCTTTTTTGCTGCTTTTGAACTGTCAAAGCTGAAACTCAACTCTCATGTCCCAAACGTCTTATAGATTGAGTTGGATCTTTTCTAATTGATCTCTTTAGTTCTAAGTTGAAATGATGATACCTCTTTCTGTTGTGACCTGCTGATCCAGTTTTCTTCTCTATTGTTCCCTCTTTATAAAACTTATTCACCGTCCTCGTAATGAATCTTGAATGGACTTTGAAGATGGAAGCCAGAGTATTAATGTTGGTACCATTACTGAAGGCCTAAATGATCTTTTTCCTCTCAAACTTACTCAATTGAGAAGCCAGCGTGTCCGACACAAAACGATTTCAACCTGTTCTCTTTCTAGCTGAACAACTCAAAGGATTTTTAATTACCAGTAATTCTTGTGACAAATCCTGTCAACATAGCTAAACGTCTTAGCTGAAAAACTGGAAGAGAAAAAAAACTCAATTATTTTAGTGTTTTTTAGATATTATACATTTTGTTGGATGGCTAATTATCTCATGCTGTTACACGATTTGGACAACAAAAATATTAAAAAATTAAAATCTTCAGACACTGGGTTGTATATTAATATTCTATCGTTTTTATTATTATTTCATTTAGATTCTTCGACTAGTTTCGGCCCACATGGTCATCATCAGGAGAAAAATAATTTTCTGCTTGCTGATAACAGTGAACTACAGAAATGAATGTCTTGATGGAGAAAATGAACTTTTGTCTGTAGTTTTCATTTGTCTTTTTTTATTTTTTTTAACATGAATTTTGTTCAGTCCTTGTGTTGATCAAATAGCGTCTTTTAAGTTGTTATTTGAAATAAGATGGATTCATGCTGCTCTGCATTCCGTAGGTCATTTTGACAGTGTTATTGTTTCCTGGAAAATGGATGTGTCTCTGTTAAGTGTGTGTGTGTCATTAGTTCTTAGGGAGTGAGTGAGTATGATGTGTGTAAGCGTGTATATTCGTGTGGGTGTGTGTATGAGTGTGAGGCCTCATTACCTCCGTAAGCATGTCTGTCTTCTGTGGGTGAGAAATGTGGTTAGGTCCTGATTTGTGTGGTTATATATTCTATCTATATTGTTAAATTTATGGTTTAGCCCGGCTGGATTTATTTTCTAAAGTTTTTCTAATGTTATCTGCTCTGAAATTTTCTATTCTCTCAATTATATATATATATATATATATATATATATATATATATATATATATATATATATATATCAGTCCTTTCGTATCTGTGTACATATATAATGAAAATGGAAGCTAGAAGATCTTTGCACCTACGCAAAAGTATCATTCTCCTTTGTGAAAATGATCTGAACTAATTTTTTGTGCGTAAAAATCATAAAAGCGTCATCCAACGCCTAAAAGCCGACCCTCTCTCAAAAATCGCTGACCACACACAAACATATATATATATATATATATATATATATATATATATATGTGTGTGTGTGTGTGGGTGTGTGTGTGTGTGTGTGTGTGTGTGAATAAAAAGAGAAAGAGAGAATATTATACTTAACCAACGCGGTTTTGTCCTCTGAAGGATTTCTCAAAGCCCTGAGTCCCCGAAACGGATCGTCTAGGTATAGGTTTTCCCCTTGTTTCTTTTGTAGATACACTACATATCCACACACACATATATATATATATGTATATTCACCCGTTAAATTCGACGTATGAGGGTCAAGCAGCTAAGTTCCTAAGAAACCGACAGCCCAATTTGATTATAGTGGTGAAGGTTTCGTTTAGGACTATCCACAGTTTTTGAGGGACCGAATACAGATCTGGTGCATTATGTCCCACAAGATCCCCAAAAGACCCTCCGCAGGTTTTGAATTCAGAGTTGTCCTTCTCCTAGACTAGTTGCCATCCAAGTCTATAGAACCCAGTCATTCTTGCTATTTACCCATAGCTGGAAGATGATTCACACCATTCCCAAGGTTATTAGCACGTAAGTGAATGTAATCGATTCGACTGGAATTCGAACTCGGCTCTCCAATTCCTCAGTCCAAGCCGCTATCCATTACCCCACTGTGCCTCCTAATATATAGCGTACTAACATCAAATGCACCCATTTTTCAACGACCTCAATGACCACCCACGTGACATACTATTCAAAAAGCTATTCAAAACAGTATTCGGAAATTTTAAACACAAAACACACCGGTTCTGTTTTACCGAACTGTTTTAATCTTCATTCTCCTGTACGCTTATGAGACTACCGAAGGAACATTTGCAAATTTGAAAGATTCCATCAAAGGAAACTTCATCGAATCCTGCGGAACATATGACAGGACTTGATCACGAACAAATGAATTCCCCTCCGCGCAAATATGGAGAACCTAGAAATCCTCATTACCCGCTATCGACTTCAGGACACTTTACCTGAATTCCAGGCATCAGCCAGTGTTCGCATCTGGGAAGAGACCTAGTGAAGCCCCACATCATGGAATCAAGGATCACCTCAAAAACACTTTGGCGAGGAGAGGAACAGATGATTTGAGAGACGGGAGCTGCAGAAAGAACCACTAGGAGAAGAGCTGTACACGAAATAGGAACATCCATCAAAAATATCAGAAACAAACAGAAGTGATGAAGTGCACCCCTCCACACACCAACCCCCCACACCAACCCCCACAAAAAATTTCCGGAGCAGTTCATCCCCTGAACCGTCTTATCCTGTCATGTGGTAGCTGCCGATGCTCTTTTAGATCCAACATTGAACTCATTGCATACATAAGGAAAATATAGATGAGCGCTCCAATACTCAGAAACGGCTCTTCACCAATTGTTTCTTTCTGCAGCTTACTGCGTCATAATATGTTATGATTATTTACAATAATTTTCAGACTTAATCTATTTCATTATGTTAGCGATTGGTAGGGGCGAAATTTATCCTAATCCGTTGGAAACGGTCTGCTCTTGGTGTTTATTTATAGCCAGGACCTTTCGTTGTTTGTGTTTTAATATCAGGTCCTACTACGTAGCGTTTCTTATACAAGTCCCAACTGTGCTTTGCTGGGATTCACCATAAACAGTTTTTGTATACAGGCGCCCCGTAGTATTATTAGGTTGGTTTTTAGGTTTTTCTTTTGAAGTTGAACGTCAAAAACGACATTATTTTTGCACCAACCTAATAACAAGCGATGGGGAAATTAAACCCGTTAAGATTAATGAGAATTAGTTGAATTATAGATTGTAGGTAATACCAGAGCAAGCAATAGAATAAATCATGCTATCCAACACACTTATATACGTACATATCTTCATACATAGATATATGTACATTTACATATACATACCACTATAGTATATATATATATATATATATATATAAATTTACATATCCATACATATATACCATATATATATATAGTGGTATATATGTATGTATATGTACATTTACATATACATACATATATACCACTATAATATATATATATATATATATATATATATATATATATATATATATATATATATATGTATATATATATATATACTATAGTGGTATATATGTATGTAAATGTACACATATGTATGTATGAAGATATGTACATTTACATATACATACATATACCACTATAGTATATATATATATATATGTGTGGGGGGGAATTTACTTGTATCACTCTGTCGTCAATGATTTAGTCGAACTTTCCTCCAGTATGTACTCGAATTTTCAATCTTAAAACTATGTTTAATTAAGATTGATTCGATATTAAAGTTCTATACTTGAAATATTTATCCGGCCCACTAACCAAACATTGGCTGTGACACAAGGTCTTTTTAAAGTGGAGAGCGCCATAGACATCCTTATGCATATGGGACAAGGGCAAAAATCTATTCTTGCCCGGACCTCGCGACAAGTGTCACTCTGGCATCGGTAATTACACCGACCCAAACTCATTAGTGGGACGACGAAAGTGCTACCACAGAGTTAGAATCCCCGGTGTGGAGTAGCTTCTCTCATCTAAAATTGAGGAGAATCATAGCTTCAGTTACAACACAGTGGACGTTATCCACACCTCAGTAAACACTCATTGGTTAATCGTTAACTCATGTGACAGGTATTAGATTTTGGAGAAAGTCGTCCCGTCGCACTTGAATATTTAATCCGGATAGTGTTTCGTCTCATTATCGATAGCATAATCCCATTATATTTTGATTCCGCGGTAATGTAATTCTTCAGGTTTCGATGCAAAGAGACGTTCAGTGTCGGTTTTAAACGTTTCGCTACTATGAGGTTAGGTTAAAAAATAATGACGTAATATTCTTTTTGCAACAACCTAATAATAAACTGTTGGATTATCTGGAAAAAAAAATGACTCAGATGGAAGCGAATATATTCTAAATATATCTGCATTTTTTTAACTTTTAAAAATTCTCTACACCCTCAAATGGTATCATTTATCAGTGTTAAATGTGTGAAGAAGTTATCGTTGTCTCAAGAGAAACAAGTTGTACCGGGTTTTAAATCAGCACCGGACAATTGGTAAGCTATTCTTTACATAGTATTAGGTTGGTGCAAAAATAATGCCGTAATAATGTCGTTTTTTGACGTTAAAAAATACGTCAAAAAACGACATTATTACGTCATTATTTTTGCACCAACCTAATAGCATAAAAATTTCACTACTTATTCAGTTTGTCCCACAGATGTTCTTTTTCAAATACAGCTCAGTTTCGATTTAGTTTTTATGTACAAACTCTTTTTTCTATATATCACTAATTTCTTCTACATTTTTGCTGTCAAATATTTTATTTCTTTTCCAGTATTATTTTGATTTCTAAAAAAATGATGGTGTTCCCAAAATATACAGGGTAACCCGGATATAAGAGAAACCCGGGTATAAGAGTGATTTTATCTGGTCCCAAATTACAGCATATGTTAATGCTTATAAAATAGACCAAACCCGGATATAAGAGAAACCCGTATATAAGATACTTATTCTCCGATCCCGACAACTCTCTTATATCCGGGTTACACTGTAATTTCTATACTAATATTCTGAAAAAAATCGTAACACAGATATATATTAGGTTGGTGCAAAAATAACGTCGGTTTTTGACGTTAAAAAATACGTCAAAAACCGACGTTATTTTTGCACCAACCTAATATATATATATATATATATATATATATATATATATATATATATATATATATATATTATGAAATGAAGAAAGTGCGACAATTATTTTAAGACAATTTTATGTTTATACAATCTTTTTTATAGATACAAATATTTAAGTAAATGCTCTGTTTATAATAAACAGAATCAATAACATTTACCGGCCTGAATGTCCGAGAAATTGTCATAGAAAATACGCGTCCACCGACAGGAATCGAACCTGTATCCTATACGGAACCGTCATATAGCCAGACGTGTTTTTACCGATTTCGCTTAGACAAGATAGATTTTACTGTTTTTAAATTACAATTTTCCATGATTTTCTCACGATTTATGATTTTTCATAACTGCTCAATGCGTATCCAAATGTAAACAAATGACTGACGATTGCGTTTAGAATGAAACAGTCAGTCACCTCTGAGTGTTGACATCAATGTTCACTGATATATATATATATATATATATGTAAGCAAATATAAATGGATATAAATCCGACAGAATGGAGAAAAATATATATATATATTTATTCAGTCGTATGGATATCTATCTATCTATCTATCTATCTATCTATCTATATATATATATATATATATAGATAGATAGATAGATATATGGATATGTTTCTAAACCTGGGTTACAAACTAATATCCACACAAATTAATTATGTATATATATATATATATATATATATATATATATATATATATATATATATGTGTGTGTGTGTCTGATTTTATTTTGTCATATTCTCATTTCTTTCGAGTTCTTTCCATCGTTTATGTTGATACTGTCGCTCATCCGACACCTGAGGCCTTTCGCATTATTCTCTTTCTTTTCTCTCACTGTCACCAAACTTGTCTCCTCCCCCGAGCTTGAGACATAATCACAGGCACCGCCATCTTTTCACACTTGTCTTCGTCCCAGCACACCGTTTTCCTACCTTCCAGTGTTTAATGCTTTCCTGATTGTGCGTTCAATTATTTTATCTGCAAGAAACTGAATTGATTTTAGTGAAATTAATCATACGCACCTGTTCCAATCAATATATTTAATCAATCGATATGGGCTACTGTGTTTCTAGGTCTTTGCGTGTGGGTGTCAGAGTGTGTCTTCGTGTGAGAATTATGTATCGACATTTTTTGTGGCGAATAGCGCTATGTAAACACAATGTTAATATATATATATATATATATATATATATATATATATATATATATATGATTATTAACGGATTTAAAATATGTTTTTCGCTACACAGTAATAACTATGTTTCAAAAATGAAAACTAAAAGCTTCAGATTTTATTTTGTAATTAAATTAAAAATATTAGTTCCATTTCATTTTTCAAGCGAATCTTGGTGTAACTTATTTTTTAAACTTACTGAGTTTTAAAGGCACAGCAAATTCGTAATTCACTGTTTCAAAGGATACAGAGAGATCCAATCATTCAGAAAAGCGGTAGTAACGTGTTCCTTTTTATTAACTTTTGTTTATCAGTTATTAGTTACGTTCGAAAAAGGGGTTATGTTTAGGTAGGTTTGGGGTGTATTTTTCAACGAATTCTGACATCCGTTAAATCCATGTCGTCTGGGCTATTTAAAAAAAAATTATTGTTAACAGCAAAAAATTCTTACGGCATTTTTTCCTACTTGTATACTTAAAGATTTTTGTGGGGATGTTTAGGTTAGAATACGTTTTATGTAACTACAATTTTAAAATATTTTCACTTTTAATTTTTAATAGACTATATTTCTTTTAAACAAGTAAATTTACTAGAATCACTTACAGTATATAAAATTATTTATTCATATCAAATATGTACTTACCAGGTCACATTTTTTAATTTTATTTTTAAATATTTTTGAAGGAATTTTTTTTAAATGACGGCAAAAAATAGCTGATCCAGTAAACTTTTATTTTTTTTATAAACTTAGTAATATATAGTTTCCCATGTATGTACAA
>OZ010612.1:64104220-64126720 GCA_963932145.1 Acanthosepion lycidas
ACAGCATTTACTTATCTATACAAATAACGGATTAACGGGAAATATATTAAAAATAATTTTCGGAATTAATCTGTTTCATAATGTCTACCAACTGGAAGAATTTAGACATTAGCTAAGGACATTTTGCCTTGAAAATGTCCACATTGGACGAAACGTGTCGGCTAATTTTACAGTTTTCCTATTGTCTTATACATTTTTAAATATTGTCTTTTTGTACAAGTTAACTCTGAGATATTTTTCATATACCTACATACATGCATACACACACACACGGATATATTTATATACATATATACATATACATATATATATATATATATATATATATATATATATATATATATATATATATATATATGTGTGTGTGTGATAAGTTAAAGAACAAATACTAAACGTTTATCAATCTAACATAGTATATCTGTTTAATTTTCATTTTATTTTTCCAGTTTACGGATAAAATGTTAAATATTGTGCTCGAAGTTGTCGATAAACTGTCCAAAGTTCTTTTTTTTTTTTTCAAGTACTTTGACTTTTCGAGACATTACCAAGATCCGATGTGGTGTCTGTGTTATTATTACTTTCTCTCCATAAACGAACGAACGCACGCACACACACACACACACACGCACACATGAACGCACACACACACGCACACATGAACGCACACACACACACACTCACACGCACGAACGCACACACAGACACACACGCACGCACACACACTCACACACACAGATATACATACATATATATATATATATATATATATATATATATATATATATATATATATATATATATATATCGAAACAATCAAGCAAATACTATGGCTTTTCAGACACTGTTAATGAGAATTTTTGGCTATCCGGTTTTGAAATTTATTTTTTACTGTCGGGTTTCTTACTAATGTTGATTATTCGCTCAATACATAACTATAATCGATCATTCTATCACTTTGGTGCACGACGCAGGCAATGACGAATGTCTTTCGAGATTTTTTGCTCAGATTTTAAAGCACTGGAATGGAGATCTTGAAAAAATAATAATACGGATGTTGGCAACTAAAAGGTTTTATCTTTTTACCGTGTTATCTCGCGTGATATTGCGATATCTGTCGCAAAAGAGAGCAAATATGGCTGTTAAAAGGCCAAACGACAAAAAGTAAGCGTCTTAACATTCATGAAAGTCAGATTACTTCTTTGACTGGTAGAAAAATCATATATATATATATATATATATATATATATATATATATATATATATATATATATATATATATATATATATATATATGTGTGTGTGTGTGTTCTGTGTGTCTCTGTGTGTGCGTGTGTTTGATTGGATATGTAAATATTCTCAGATGTAGTGTATCTACAGAAAAACAAAATGAATAAAAAAAAAACAAGAGGAAAACCTATACACAGACCATCCGTTTCGTCCTCTCACGGACTCAGTGCATTGATAAATCCTTGAGAGGACAGAACCTCGTTGACTAAATATCTATATATATATGTAGGTCTGTGTGTTTGTCTGTGTGTGTGTGTGGTTAGGGGTTTTCCACAGAGGGTCGGCTTTTAGGCGTCGGATGAGGCTTTTATGATTTTTACGCACTAAAATTAGTTCTGATCATTTTCACAAAGGAGAGTGATACTTTTGCATAGATGGAAAGATCTTCCAGGTTCACTTGTCATTATATATGTACATAGAAAGATATGAAAAGACTTATATATACATATATATATATACATATATATATATATATATATATATATAAGTTATGAAGAACTTGGTAATCCGTATAGGTAATCCCAAGGAGGATGAAATCCTGAGAGCTCAATGTAAATCAAGATCTAATATTTAAAAGAAAAACAGACCACTATATATATATATATATATATATATACAAAAATGTTATACCACAGAATATATTATTTCTATATATATTTAGCTTTGAAAATGAAGAATATAGTTTAAAATTGAACCAATGGGTGTACTGTTCAAAAGAAGAACTTATGTAGATATAATCAGTGTGCAAATGAAAATAATCATGGTTGTTTATATATATATATATATATATATATATATATATATATATATATATATATATATATATATATATATATTAGTTTGGTGCAAAAATGATGTCGTTTTCTCGCATAGTAACATATGTGAGAAAACGACATTATTTTTGCACCAACCTAATATATATATATATATATACATAACTTATGTAGATATAATCAGTGTGCAAATGAAAATAAACATTGTTGTTTATATATATATATATATATATATATACATATATATATATATATATATATATATATATATATATATATATATATATATATATATAAATATATATAAACAACCATGTTTATTTTCATTTACACACTGATTATATCTACATAAGTTCTTCTTTTGAACACGCATTGTTTCAATTTTAAACTATATATATATATATATATATATATATATATATATATATATATATATATATATATATATATATTAAAGGCGAAAGCTTAGATTGGATTTAAACATGTGTCAATATGAGGATCTTCATTTCGTCTTTCAATGATAACTATCGGACAATATGAAGGGAACTTAAAATAAATAGACAAAACTTGTCTATATTATTAAATTTATTATTCTTTAATATACTTAATATATATATATATATATATATATATATATGCATTTGCACATGGCTCTTCACATCTTCCTCTTATTTTCAGCGTTTACGAATGTCCCTAATTTATTATCCTTTTCCTCTGTCCGTTTCGCCATATTGTCTTCAATATGCATTTTGTCTGGCAAATTCTACAAACTCCCTTTCCTCATATATCTGAAAGCGCGAAGTGTCTCTTTCTGATTCCCAACAGAAACGTCTTTATATAAAAGCAGTAGGAAGAAAGTTATTAGTTGGACGAAAGTACGCTTTATAGTTTGGTATAGGCCCTGTGGAACCGCATAAAATATGTAGATCTGCTGCTCAGAGGAGACCAAATTTGATATTTTGATTGTGTTATTTCAAACATTCGACAGAACCGATTGATACAGTTTGGCTTTCAATACAAAATCAATATCCCACAGTCGTTTAAATGTCTTTATTAGTTTTATTGCAATTTTCCACTTATTCATGTGAATTAAGCGTCTCACCCCTAAATAGCATTATAAATAAGAAACGACAAAGTCTACACTCACCTGAAGAAGAAATAAGGGTCTGCTTATCGCACATTCGAGCTAACATTGAAGAAATTGCGAAAAAACATCAAACACAGGTTTCAAACTAAATAAGCTGCACAAATAGTAGAATAGAAACATTGAAATAAAGTTCATATTTGAGTTTATATTTTTTTAAATCTATGGTTTTATTCAATAACATTTAAATGTCTACCGTTTAAACATTTTCCTAAGTGTGTCGTTGTATTTTCATTTGTTCCTCGGGGTGCCGTTTCTTAAAAAAGTTGAGAAACACTGATCTAAATAAAAGATTATATGAACATAAAAGGAACATTTTTCAAAACAATACATCAAATGTGTTGGTTGTCCACCGTAACGAGACTGACCACAATTTTGACAGAAAAATGATACTCTGATCAAAGTAGAAAAACATTTAATACGGTGAAAATATTAAGGAAGTGCTTTGATCGCAAATCGCAAGGTCATCCACAATAAATTTGAGCCATGGCTCTTACGATATTTCACTGTTCCTGGAAGTTCCTCTATTATCACAGCCTAGGATATCTAATAACAAATGGGATGAGAAAAAAAAAAAGAAAAAAAGAGAAAAGAATCGAAATGAAATCAGCTAGATTATATAGCAAAAAAAATTTTTTTTAAATAATAATTTAAACTTCCCAGCATCCCTTGTTTGTACGCACGTGTAGTCGCGACAACATAACAAATTTAGTCCGATGAAATAGTAGAATAGAAACATTGAAATAAAGTTCATATTTGAGTGAGTATTTTTAAAAATCTTTGCTCCTAGGTGTACCGTTGCTTAAAATGGTTGACAAAAACTGATCTAGTTCAATCTTGATTATGGGCATGTAAAAATTAATTTTCATCATTTTAAATATGGAAGACGCAAAGTGTTTTTCCTGTAAGAAAAAGTTTTAAACAAAAACATTTTGAAACAATTCGACTATTTTTTTTAGTTACTTGTATTTTTTAAGGTAATTGATTTTTATTTATGTATCCGATACATGTTTTGTCACTTTAAAACTTATTTCCAGTGTGTATGCATCTTTCAGTAGAAGTGACGTTTATTTATTAAACAGTATATTTATTTATGTTCGTCTAACGGCTTGAATACTCGAGAAATCATATTAAAGAACAATATAAGTTATTTGTATACTTCTAAAATCCATTATATTTACAAGTCACAGCCAGTAGACGATTGCACTTATTAGATCATATTAACGTACTCAACCGAAAAGATCTGCTTTTATTGTAACCCGTTAAACTGTTTTATGTGTCATCATGGCGTCGTTTTATCATTATTATGGCTTCAGTATTATTTCCATTGTTACACTCGTTGCCTTTATGCTCGAGGAGAATACATTGGGGCTATTATTATTATTATTATTATTATTATTATTATTATTATTATTATTATTTATTTAGGTATTTATTGTCGCTAAGATCATTTGAGCCATCAGTCGATCGACACGTCGTCCATTTTTCCCATGGGTCTTCAGGATCACTCAGAGTATTTCCCGCGCGATTACAACTAGCAGACGATACAAAAACGACGTCCGGGATCAACAAGTCTGTTTCATTTTGCCACGGCATGGAGACATATGCCATTAATCATAGTTAATATCATATTTAGCTTCGATTCCAGTGGCCAGTCACTCTTATCTCTCTTTGCCGCTCGCTTCTTCTCTCTTCCCCTCTTTCTTTCTTTCTTTCTTTCTTTCTTTCTTTCTGTCTTTCAGTTTGTGCTCGTCTCATCTATTTTCTTTTGTTCTGTTATATTTGTCCTTTCTTTCTTTCTTTCTTTCTTTCTTTCTTTCTTTCTTTCAGTTTTTGCTCGTCTCATCTATTTTCTTTTCTTCTGTTATATTTGTCCTTTCTTTCTTTCTTTCTTTTCACTTTCTGTTCGTCCCTTTCTCTTTTCTTTTTTTCTGCTATATTTCTAATTTTTTCTTTCTTTCGTTTTTTCCTTGAATTTTTTCGTCTGCTTTCTCATTTTTCATCCTTTTTTTTTCTTTGTTTCTTACCTCTGATTTTTTTTCCTTTTTCATTATTTCTTTCTTTTTCTCTTCCTCTCTTTCTTTCTTTGACTTTTGTTCGTCTGTTCTTCTTTGCTTTTTCACTTATGCTTCTCATTCTTTCTTTCCTTGCTTCGTTCTTTCTTTTTAATTTTTTTCTTTCCCTCTTTTTCTTCTCTCATTTACCTTTTTCCCCTCTCTTCAATCTTTATCTCTTCCTAAAAAAAATTATTTCTTTCTCTCCTTTTCTTAGTTTTGTAAATTGGCACTTATTTTTTTTATTTTTTTATTTTATTTCGGATTGCATATTAACTTGTATCCCTTTTCGCAGATTTTACAAGTACACAAAATAGTACATTTTCCATCCTCAAGTAATAAAAAAGCATTTCAAAACTATGTCTATTTTTAGTCAAATGCTTAACTTCTGTCTGGGATTATTTTCTCTCACGAGTTTATATTTACAAATTCCGCATTTTATGGGATAAAGTGCATTGACAAAGCTTAGATAACTGCCTGTAAACTAAAACGTAATGGAGGTCAAGGGTACTCGCTGGGGTGGGGAGTACAAACAGGTACTTTGCCATCCTAGCGTATCAATGAGATCCTGAAGCATGTTGGCGCTGTTGAATTATTTTATGAAGACCTAAATTTATATTCCCATATAAAAAGAATTACCGGTGATTATGTGACGCGTTTTCCCTTAAGTTCTACAGTCTGCGATGAATAAATTGTCTTTTAAAGAATAAATTTTATTCAATAAATTCGCCATTGGTTTCAACATGGGCCTCCAGACGACTTCGGAATCTCCTGCAACTCTTCTGTATGGTGGCCTTTTTTTAAGGCGGTGAAAGCTGCCATAATCCTTGCCTTCATTTTATCTTTTATGTTATAAAGATTTTTCTTGGTTTCTCCCCCAACGGCGTCCCACGCATAATAATCAAGTGTGTTGCAGTTAGGTGGTCAGATGTAAGGATTGATGTGGTTGGAGAAATTGTCTGACAGCTATGACTGAGTTCACCTGCTTGTGTGGCATGGTGCAGAGCCTTGTTGTTTGACATAGGATCTTCCAGCAGCCACCCACTTGACCCAGGGCAACACTACCTCCTCAAAGCACTTTATGTAAGCCTCGGTGTTGGGTCTGAGGCCGTCACCAACAAATTCGGGAGTTCTTTTCTTATCAGAACGATCAGTTTTCCGAGCCGCCGTACCTTCGTAATCACCAGCAGACTCATCCAACTCTTTCCTAATATTCTGTACTTTCCTCAGATTGACACCAAAACACCCTGAAATGTTTGTATTAGAGTTTCTGACAGGAATACCAAAAAGTATAGCATGCCATTTCCAAATTTTTGGTGAAGTGAATTGCGTCGTAGTGCCTTTTTTTCTCTCACTGATGCTGCTTCTTGTTTAAAAATGTTCTGCCATATTATCCAAAATTAAGTATCTCTTGTTAACAGCTATGATATTTTTTTAATAATTTCACACCAAGTAAGGCAGTAAAGCCACTAAGACGCGCGAGGATACTGAGTGTGAAAGAATATGAAAAAGGAAAAACATTATTAAGGGGCGAGCTAGAAATAATAAAATGAATCAAGAAAACAAAAGATAATCTCTATCTATAAAAGGCAGGATGTGTGTGTGACGAATGCACGGCCGCAATTTTCGATGGATTTGCACCAAAATTTACATGCTCATTTTCCAAGTTAGTGGAAAGGCCAAGACCGACTTTGCATTTCCCAACTCCCATCGATAGTGGAAATAATCGATTTTTTCATGCTTCTACGGCAGTTTTCATGTCGTTTGCCGCCATTTTCTACTGGCCAGGGTGAGAGCCTATAGCTGGCTACCACGAATAATCAGGAAGATTCTATTGGCCAGCGTGAGAGCCAACGGCTGATTGACACGAATGTTAACTAGCATGCAAGCATTCAAAAAAAATCGATAGCTGCATTCGTCACAAGTGGGAAAAATTTAAATTTGCATGGCACTTTACTCCATTTGGCTCATTCGCTTGCTTAAACTCAACTTTTATTCTGATTCCGCGGAACTAGGTTGGGTGTGAAAAAGTATTTGTTGTTAACATACTTTTTTCATTCGGTTTTTCCAGTTACGAGTCCTTTTTTAAAGCTGATCGTTTTGTGTTCATTTTGTTTAGTTCTTTTTTCGTAACAGATTTAATGTTTCGTATAGAAATTAGAAAAAATTCGCAGTGTGAGATAGGCAAGAAGTAAGGCATGTAGCAACATCAGCACGGCAAAGGGCACTCCTTTAAAAGCAAGGAAGGGCAAAAATATTTTAAGTCAAGTGGTAGCGATTGCTGTATAAGTCGTACGATTTTTGAATCAAGCAATTTGAAGATCAAAATTGTCTGGAATATAAGGAACCGGATGATATTTGCACAAGTGCGAAAGAAGAAACTGTTAGGATAGAACATACGCTTACATGTAAAGTGTAAATTGATGGGATCTTGTCGCAAGTTTTGTTCTGTGTTTAATTTCATGAAATCTAGGTAACAAATAGGAAAGTAATAATTATTTTGAAAATACAAAAAATGTGGCACAATGAGAGAAATAGGCGAGGATAGTATTCATTATTTCTTATCTTATATTTATCTAGCCACAATTACTGACCTAACATACCACAATAATCCTTACACCAAAACAAAACATTCTTACTTACCATTTTTACTACAGTCACCATAATACCTCAGTCTCTTTGAAGTTCTAACTAGTTCCCTTATGCAATATTTGTCTGTGAGGATAGGGAAATAATTTAACAATATTTAAAAATGAAACCCAATGAATATTTTACTATCATATTTAAATCCATCAGAACAATTACCTTGAAAGCATTTATAGAAAAGGCGCAGGGAAACTGCATTACAACGGTGGAAAAATGACTGAAGCCGAGATGCCAGAATAGGACCAATGACATTGCAGATTTTACTTTTTAGTTTATCGAGAATGTTTCGTGCATTAATAGAATTAATTGACTTTTGCTATACTAATTCATTTTTACTTTTTTTGTCAAACATGTCTGTCCTTTTATCTTTTGAAAAATTATTTTTACTTTTTCTCTCTTTCTTTTTATTGACCCTTTTTTATCATCGCCATCTGTTGTTTCTTTTTCATCGTCGTCTATATCTACTGTTTCTTTTTCATCGTCGTCTATATCTGCTGTTTCTCGTAATCCTCTTTGCGTTTTTCTTCTCATCTTTCTCTTTTTATTGCTTTACTTCCTCTTTCTTTCTCCCTATCCACGTCTTACTTTCATACGTCCTTTCTTATATATTTTTAATTTTCTTTTTCATGCTTCCTTTATGGCTCACTTCTTTCCCCACTGTGACTATCTCTTTTTCAAAAACGACGCCACATGGAAGCACTTTGAAAAGGTCATGCTCTCGGACGTCGCGTATCGATTAACATCAAGACCACTAAGCGTTGTCCGGGATTTTCTCTTTTCAATAGTCACGATAGTCTAAATAGAAATAGGCATAGATATGATATTTTATTCATAACTATGTTAAAAACGTCCTATGGGCGGCATTTAAGCCATCCCCAGATTGGGCCTTCATCACAATAGGTAGGGAAGAGTAGATGCAATAGGCAACAATAAACTACAGAAGAACTCAAAACTGATCGCTTCATTTAAGTATTGCATTAATATTGAAGCTTACCTTTTAAAAGTTCAACCATAATTCTTTTGCTGTCACTTAATTTAAAGACGATTTGATGGACGTAGCTCCTTACTTTCCGTACTAACGATTATTTTTTTTTTATTTCATGGGTGGCTTTAGCAATTAATTTCGATTATTCACAATTTTTTTTCCAAAATATAAAAATTGTTGTTATATAAAAAATTAGTCGAATCCAAAATTTACAAATTGCGTCCCCTGATCCGGCCAGGAATATTTTTAATCTGTTCACGGAGTCGGCCTGATTCCAAAATGGTATATTTTGGGCTACAGCCTCTTGGAGTAAAGTTGAAAACGTGGAACATTTTATTTTGAATCGCTGTAATTTACGAACAATATTTTTTTTCATTTGAACATGAGCTATTGAAGGATTGAGAATTGTGTCCCTTTAATTGTTTTTATCAGTAGAAGGCAGCATAACCGAATCCGAAAACAATCGCAGTAATGAAAACTTGGGAATACAGAATTTCAGGATTGCGGCTCCGGCTCCGGCTCCGATCCCGGATGCTTTTAAGTTGCTCACGGAGTCAGTCTGATTCGAAAATTGTAATATATGTTGGCTTACGGCGTCTAGGAGAAAAAGTGTGAGACTGGTATTTACATTTATTCTATAGATTATTTTGAAAAATATGCTAATATACTAAGCTTTGCCCTCAAAGGGTTCGTTTCCCTCGAACGCCAATAGGGTCTAAAGACCACTAACCCGACCCTCAGGTCGCGTATATTTGGTAATATCGCGAAAGATACTGGAAGAATGACCGGTAGCTTTTATCGCTGCCCCAGAAATACCTAACTCCTGCTACCATGCTTTATCTTAAGAAGAATCATTTCAGACCAAGAACGGAGAATTGCTGCCAGATCTGGGCTGGTGCAGCCCAATCGTCAATGTCCCACCAGGAAAAAGGGTATGAAATGCAACGGTTAGCATAGAACACACGGTTACATCTTACGAAATTTAATTGTAAAATTGCCACCAAAATAGTACTGCGCTTAAATTCATAAAAGCTAGCTATCAAAGAGGAAACGGCATGAGAACATTTACCATGAATTCATAGAAAAGTCATAGTTAAGCTACGTTTACCGTGGGAAGAATTTATACCGAGATGCCAGGTCCGGACCAATAATGTTGAATACAATATCACTTACGCAGTCTTTTTTTATCGGCGAATTATTCCTAACATTGCAACCTTTATGCCACAGATGAAACGTTGCTAGGGTATCAATACTCTAACGCTAGATTCTTAGTTCCTTTGGGTCCTATCTTTCACGGTTAGAACCCGTGTTCATGGCGGCAAACCGTCCCCACTCCCTTCGTGTTCTTTTGATAAAAAAAACGCAAGTGCCACTCAAGCAGCTATTTCCTCAAATCTGTTACATTGTAATACAAACATTGCTTCCCTGACAACTACAATTTCGAATCGAACCGTTTTATTTCGTCTACCGGAGTAGATTAGTCTAGTTCCACTGCCATGCCTCTTTCGGGTGTCTCAGTTATGCCCCTTTAACTTAACTCTCCAAGCTTGGCTAATCACTGCTGTAGCCTGGTATTGAACGAACAATTCTTTGGGGATAGTCAGTGAATCTAACCAACGCCTTTATCCACTGGGCAAAGTGATCGGTGGACGAAATAAAGGGTCTGGTTCGAAATTTCAATCACCTAAAGAAGGCCGAAGGGTACAACGACCGAAACGTTGTGAATATGGCAATGAAGATGAGGATAACAGTCCGAATAATGTAAATAATGTAAGGTATCATGATACTTCATCTCAGTGATATAGATAAATGTTGAAGGCATTGCATGTGAAACTAGATTAATCTACCCCGATGGAGAAAATAAAGGGTTGGGTCCGAAATTACAATCACCTGTTTAATAAGATTTTCTTAAATCTGTAGGAATTGTTTAAACAGATGAAAAAATAATAAGTTTCCTGAATTAATAATTATTGTTATTGTTATGGTCGAGGTTAGGACCAAGAAAGAACAACACGAACACAAGAGTAGAAATAACGAAGGTATATTACACGAAATAATAATACAAGATGTGGAAGGTGTTAGTATGACTGTCAGTTTGGTTTGGAATAAACTACTATCGGCTCGACTCGATTCGGTATCTAACCACCCCCCACGAGAGTTGCATGTGGCACAAGGCCGATTTTAACGTGGGTTTCCAGAGCCCGTAGGCTCGACCAAAAAATGCCCGTAGAACCCGTATAAATGGGATCGGTTTGGTCAACCTCCCCGAACGAGACTCTGCCCTTCGGCGGTGCCTCGTCCGGGTTCCTCTCTGCTCAGAGGCAGAGAGTTCGACCGTCAAGCCGAGAAGCTCGGCTCGATTCGACCCTCTCTCTTGAGAGGCGTAGTATACATAGTGTTAGGAAGAGTTCATTTAGTTATAGGTAAGGACCCATGACAGTTATTAGAAGGATGATCCTGCGATGTGAGATGGTTAGGACCCTCTAGTTGTTTTCCAAAAAATAGTAGATGGCTAATAGGTTGATAGTGCGAAGTGTCAGGACGGTTGACCTGAGTATCTAAAGACTGTAACAGCGGCAAAAGATTTCGAAAAACAGGTAAGCAAGAGACAGTGATGAATTTTTGTAGATTTTGAAGAGAACAGAAGCCATTTCGGAAGCACTATTACATGGTTACTATCAGGTCCACATGCTTTGTGGGGGTCCAATTTAGAGATGATAGCAGAAAGAATGGAAGGGGTTATATGCATATCACTCAACAGAGATTCAGTTCTAATTGGAAAGTCAGGCAAGGATGCCCCAGACTCTTTTATTTTCGCTCCTTAATAATGTTTCTCTTATATTCTTTCACACTCAGTGACCTCTTGTGTCTTAGGGGCTTTAATACCTTGCATGAGTGACGATTAGAAAATCATGAGAAATTCATGTTTTTCTTAAGATACCTATGTCCAGAGTAGGAAAATCAAGAGGACTTAAGCCCAGCGATTTCCAAAGCGTATGGAGCAACCTGTGTGGATCGGAATCACTACTCTGTCGTAATTGATCTAGCAAAACAAGCTCGTTAACCAGTACACCACATCGATGTGCTCTCAAATGATTTTCTAAGCCTAGTTTAGATGTGGTCCAACGCAGAAAGTGTGTGGCACCCAGTAAGAATCGAACACCCTACACGGTCGTAATAGATCAAGCGAGACAGGTTTGGCCAGCGAATTTACAAGCGTAGCTTAGATGTGGGACAAGACCGGAAGTATGGGGACCCGGTGAAGATTAAAATTAGAAAATGGATAAGATAGGTATATATATATATATATATATATATATATATATATATATATATGAGAGAGAAAGAGAGAGAAGATAACTGGACATGAAAACTGAGATTTATCTATCTATCTATCTATATATATATATATATATATATATATATATATATAAAGATATTTATTTATTATGCAGTGTTACATCACAACATGCACATAGACACTATAAAACTGTACATCTTGTCTTAATGTTAATTTATTTTAACTTTTCAACAGGTGGAAAATCATGATGCTGCTAAAACTTCGTGATTTCCCACCTGATGAAACGTTAAAAATTTTAACGTTGAAACAAGATGTACAATTTGTTGTCGGTATGTACATGTTCTAATGTAGGACTGCATAATAAATAAATATCTATTCCCCTACTTTTGTATTGAGTACTGTTTTAAAGTTTTCAATCTTACTCTTTATTCTTTTACACTTGGATATATATATATATATATATATATATATATATATATATATATATATATATATATATATATATAGCTTAATAAATAAGAGATTTATATGTAGATAGATATCTCACATTATGAAATGAACAAAGTCCGACAGTTATTTATTAAGAAATTTTCATAGAAAATTATTTTCATTGAAAATATGCGTCCTCTGTCGGAGGACGAATAATTTTCAAGAAATTTTCTCGGACATTCAGGCCGGTAAATGTTGTTTAATACTGTTCATTATAAACAGAGCATTTGCTTAAATAATTATATCTATAAAAAAGACCGTATAAACAAAAATAAATATCTTTAAAAAGATAGATATGTATATAGATAGACAGATACAGATTTATTTAGACAGAAAGATCGATGAATATATAAATAGATAGATAGATAGTAAATGCATTGATAGAGGAATTAATTTGCTTAAAGCTCTCTCAATAGAAATATCACCGTAACATATTGTATGGAATCATACTAGGTGGAGCCTATCCAATCCAATTGTCATCTCAGGAGAAATATTACAAGCGTCGTGCTATTTTTTTTACATCGTTTTGTAGCCTAGCTTCCTTCAACAGCGTATTACAGAAAATAAAAGAAGTAATTTCATGATAGTCGTTTGTCATTTAGTTAGACTGCTATCATGAAAGCCATTTCAGCGCGAGGATTTTTTTTTTTTTGTCATTGTATCAATACAACATTTACATTGTATCGGAAATCTTAAGTGTAGGGAAAGAATTTTAGCATTTTTAGAATGTTTTCATTCAGCAGTGAAATAAACAGAGTTTTACTTATATTTTTATTTATTTATTGGTCAACGGGGAAATAAATTAAGCTTTTCCATTCGGCGTTGAATAAACGAAGTTTATTCATTCATCGGGGAATAGACGAAGTTGTTTCATTATTCGGGGAATAGACGAAGCTGTTTCCTTCAGCGGGGAATAGACGAAGCTGTTTCCTTCAGTGGGGAATCGACGAAGTTTTTTCATTCAGCGAGGAATAGACGAAGCTTTTTCCTTCAACGAGGAATAAACGAAGCTTTTTTATTCAGCGAGGAATAGACGAAGCCTTTTCCTTCAGCGGGGAATAGACGAAGCTGTTTCCTTTAGCGAGGAATAGAAGAAGTTTTTTCATTCAGCGAGGAATAGACGAAAATGTTTCCTTCAGCGGGGAATAGACGAAGCTTTTTCATTCAACGAGGAATAGAAGTTTTGTCATTCAGCGAGAAATAGAGAAAGATTTTTCCTTCAGCGGGGAATAGACGAAGCTTTTTCCTTCAGCGGAAAATAGACGAAGCTTTTTTCTTCAGCGGGGTATAGACGAAGCCTTTTCATTCAGCGGGGAATAATCGAAGCTGTTTCCTTTAGCGGGGAATAGACAAAGCTTTTACATTCAGCGGAGAATAGACGAATCTTTTTACTTCAGCGGGGAATAATCGAAGCTTTTACCTTCAGCGGGGAATAGAGGAAACTTTTTCCTTCAGCGGGGTATAGACTAAGGTTTTCATTCAGCGAGGAATAGACGAAGCTTTTTCCTTCAGTGGGGAATAGTCGAGGCTTTTTCCTTCAGTGGGGAATAGACGAGGCTTTTTCCTTCAGCGGGGAATAGACGAAGGTTTTTCCTTCAGCGGCGAATAGACGAAGATGTTTCCTTCAGCGGGGAATAGACGAAGCTTTTTCATTCAACGAGGAATAGACGAAGCTTTTTCATTAAGCGTGGTATAAACGAAGCTGTTTCCTTCAGCGGGGAATAATCGAAGCTTTTTCCTTCATCGGGGAATAGGCGAAGCTTTTTCATTCAGCGATGAAAAGACGAAGCCCTTTCATTCAGCGGGGAATAGACGAAGCTGTTTCATTCAGCGGGGAATACACGAAGTTTTTTCATTCAGCGGGGTAGACGAAGCTTTTTCATTTAGCGAGGAATAGACGAAGCTTTTTCCTTCAGCGGGGAATAGCCGAAGCTGTTTTCTTTCAGCGGGGAATAGACGAAGGTTTTTCCTTCAGCGGCGAATAGACGAAGATGTTTCCTTCAGCGGGGAATAGACGAAGCTTTTTCATTCAACGAGGAATAGACGAAGCTTTTTCATTCAGCGTCGAATAAACGAAGCTGTTTCCTTCAGCGGGGAATAATCGAAGCTTTTTCCTTCATCGGGGAATAGGCGAAGCTTTTTCATTCAGCGATGAAAAGACGAAGCCCTTTCATTCAGCGGGGAATAGACGAAGCCCTTTCATTCAGCGGGGAATACACGAAGTTTTTTCATTCAGCGGGGTAGACGAAGCTTTTTCATTTAGCGAGGAATAGACGAAGCTTTTTCCTTCAGCGGGGAATAGCCGAAGCTGTTTCCTTCAGCGGGGAATAGACGAAGCTTTTTCATTCAACGAGGAATAGACGAAGCTTTTTCATTCAGCGTGGAATAAACGAAGCTGTTTCCTTCAGCGGGGAATAATCGAAGCTTTTTCCTTCATCGGGGAATAGGCGAAGCTTTTTCATTCAGCGAGGAAAAGACGAAGCCCTTTCATTCAGCGGGGAATAGACGAAGCCCTTTCATTCAGCGGGGAATACACGAAGTTTTTTCATTCAGCGGGGAATAGATGATGCTATTTCATTCAGCGAGGAATAGACGAAGCTGTTTCTTTCAGCGGGGAATAATCGAAGCTGTTTCCTTCAGCGGGGAATAGACGAAGCTGTTTCCTTCAGCGGGGAATAATCGAAGCTTTTTTCTTCAGAGGGGAATAGACGAAGCTGATTCCTTCATCGGGGAATAGGCGAAGCTTTTTCATTCAGCGAGGAAAAGACGAAGGTGTTTCATTCAGCGGGGAATAGACGAAGCTGTTTCATTCAGCGGGGAATAATCGAAGCTTTTTCATTCAGCGGGGCATAGACGAAGCTTATTCCTTCAGCGGGGAATAATCGAAGATTTTCCTTCAGCGGGGAATAGACGAAGCTGTTTCCTTCAGCGGGGAATAATGGAAGCTTTTTTCCTTCAGCGGGCAATAGACGAAGCTGTTTCCTTCAGCGGGGAATAATCGAAGCGTTTTCCTTCAGCCGGGAATAGACGAAGCTTTTTCCTTCAGCGGGAAATAATCGAAGCTGTTTCATTCAGCGGGGTATAATCGAAGCTGTTTCCTCAGCGGGGAATAGACGAAGCTGTTTCCATCAGTGGGGAATAATTGAAGCTTTTTCCTTCAGCGGGGAATAGACGAAGCTTTTTTCCTCCAGCCGGGAATAGACGAAGCTTTTTCCTTCAGCGGGGAATAGACGAAGCTGTTTCATTCAGCGGGGAATAGACGAAGATTTTTCCTTCAGCAGGGCATAATCGAAGCTTTTTCATTCAGCTGAGAATAGTCGAATCTTTTACATTCAGCGGGGAATAGACGAAGATGTTTCCTTCATCGTGGAATAATCGAATCTTTTTCATTCAGCGGGGTATAATCGAAGCTGTTTCCTTCAGCGGGGTATAGACGAAGCCTTTTCATTCAGCGGGGAATAATCGAAGCTGTTTCCTTCAGCGGGGAATAGACGAAGCTTTTTCATTCAGCGGGGAATAATTGAATTTTTTTTCTTTCAGCGGGGAATAGACGAAGCTGTTTCATTCAGCGGGGAATAATCGAAGATTTTTCCTTCAGCGGAGAATAGACGAAGCTGTTTCATTCAGCGGGGAATAATCGAAGCTGTTTCCTTCAACGGGGAATAGACGAAGCTTTTTCATTCAGCGAGGAATAGACGAAGCTTTTTCATTCAGCGTGGAATAGACGAACCTGTTTCCTTCAGCGGTGAATAATCGAAGCTTTTTTCTTCAGAGGGGAATAGACGAAGCTGTTTCCTTCATCGGGGAATAGGCGAAGCTTTTCATTCAGCGAGGAAAAGACGAAGGTGTTTCATTCAGCGGGGAATAGACGAAGCTGTTTCCTTCAGCGGGGAATAGAGGAAGCTTTTTCCTTCAGCGGAAAATAATCGAAGCTGTTTCATTCAGCGGGGAATAGACGAAGCTGTTTCCTTCAGCGGGGAATAGACGAAGATTTTTCCTTCAGCGGGGCATAATCGAAGCTTTTTCATTCAGCGGAGAATAGACGAAGCTGTTTCATTCAGCGGGGAATAGACGAAGTTTTTTCATTCAGCGGTTAATAGAAGAAGCTGTTTCCTTCAGCGGGGAATAGACGAAGTTTTTTCATTCAGCGGGGAATAATCGAAAATTCATTCCTTCAGCGAGGAATAGACGAAGTTTTTTCATTCAGCGGGAAATAATTGAAGCTGTTACATTCAGCGTGCAGTAGACGAAGCTGTTTCATTCAGCGGGAAATAATCGAAGCTTTTTCATTCAGCGAGGAATAGACGTAGTTTTTTCATTCAGCGGGGAATAATTGAAGCTTTTTCCTTCAGCGGGGAATAGACGACCCTGTTTCACTCAGCGGGGAATAGACGAAGTTTTTTCATTCAGCGGGAAATAATCGAAGCTTTTTTCATTCAACGAGAAATAATTCTACTAGGAGGACACACTTCTTTGAATCAGATCACCCTGCAATGTTAGGGTGTGCGTCTGGGGCATGTGCCCCGGAAATTGCAGAGATTTTTCTGAGATAAAATAACACCCTCCAATCACGGGATCAACTCATTAGTATCATGTTGGTATTCATTTGTGTCTTTCGCACTAGGCATTTGTTACAGGCTGCTTCATACTGTGTACCAAACAGGTTTATGACCTCTTCCAGCGCTTTGTTATGCCACCACGTGTACATCAGAAGTGATTGTGGGTATGTCGAGAACACGTTACGTAGAGTGCATCGATCACTTTGACGTAATGCCCATACATCAGTGTCAGTGTACGCCCATACATAGAGGTTGATCGCGTTTGATAGGGGATCATATATAGATCGCATTCCTGATATTGCCAACGGCTCCTTTGCAATCAGTGTATTGCATGATAGCTTCATTGGATCAATATCACTCCATGTAGTACAAGCACATTGATTGGACTGAGAAACAACAGCTCTTCCTCGAAATTCTTGATTTCATCAATCACTATGTCTTGTTTAACATTTGGACCCTGTTTGGAGAAAAACTAGATGCTCGTGCTGTCCAGGCTAGCTCGATTGATTTGGGTCACCCCCATAATCTTCTTGGTTCGCAGGATTGTTTCTGCTTCTAAGTTGGTTTCTACTGTCGACAATTTGGCGCCTGTTTTGATATCTGGCCGTAGACTGCAGAGGTTGCTTGTAGTCCGAGTCCCTCATTTTCATGTAAAAACGTACATTCCGGACGTTGAGCTCCTCCACCACCCAATGAGGAGATGGGAAGTTTCATGGTTCCGGAATTGGTATAGAGTCCCACCGTGGAGAAGCAGGGGTTCTCCAAGCCATTTACGGAGGTAATTGTTGATAAACTGCTGTGTCTGTTGAATACGAGACAGAGAAATATCATACACCTGCAACGGCCGAAGTAAATGGGGTAGCAAACCTAGATGCATTCTGTCGATGGATTCAAGTACCATTTTCTGCACCTCAGTGCCGATCCCTCAGTGGAATTTCATACAGCCGTTTGAGGCTATTCAGTGGCTTCCCTTTGACTGTCGGGATCATGTCACCCCCAATGCAGAAGTGAACCTCCCTGACAGAGACTCTGAGTTATAATAAGCTCCGGCTTTTTTTTTATCTTAACCTTCATTCTCTCCCAGGTGAAGAGCTTACGGTAGTACTGCAGCAGTTCAATGGCGCCGACCTTCGACGGGACAAGAATGGTGGTATCATCCATGAACGCCCTGGAAGGAGGAAGGACCATTTGTTCCTTAGTCATCACTCCCTCTGCTGTGCCTGCTGTACATCGTAATATGAGTTTCATGGACATAATGAAAAGAAGTGTTAAAATCACACACACTGTCATGATGCCGACCTCGAGAGCTTGCCACTTGATGGTGTAGTTACCAACAGTGAACTGCATAAAGCTGCTGTGAAATATTTCATTATCCAACCTTACTAGGGAAATTAAAAAAATCCAGGGACATTCGAATTTACTCCTAAGGAACTGATCCATACGTATTCGCGAGATCTAGCCATATTACATGAAGATCAGTTTTATTTTGTTTGGCTGATAGAATTAAGTTCCAAATCATGAGAGAATACCCACGACGGCCAGGGAAGATATTCCATCCTTCTGGGAAGCTGCGTTCAGGCAATAGTTACCGAGCATGAAGTTCATCAGTGAATGAGTATGGGCCCCAAATAATATTTTCCTCTCTACAACTAAGAATGAGATGGGACGGGAATTTCCAAAGCTTTTTGCATTGTTTTTTCTTTAGAAATCCAAATGCAAACTGAAAGGCACCATTCTTGTGGCGCATTGTCTTGTTTCCATGCCTGTTTCCGGAGGATGGTGTGCTGCTTGGACATTTGGAAAATTCTTATATAACTTGTAAAATCAGTGAATGTCGAACTGAACCCTTTATTTCGCCGGGGTAGACTGTTCTAATCCCACGTGCCATGTTTGATGGAAGTCAGTTATCTCTGTTAATCTTCTGAAAGTTCTCCACTGCCTTAACCGGGTATTGAACTCACACTCTTTGGGTTCTGTCACTGGATCTAACCAACGCCTTTATCCATTGTGCCATGTGTCCTTGAAGACATCTGGGCATGAATTTTTAGGTATTATAAACCTAATGTCTGTTATCATTGCATAATCATAGGCCACAAAATTCTCCTGAGCCGACCAAGCATAGAAATGAATACAATATGGGAACCAGTAATAAGTAGTGCCAGAGAAAAGCAATGATAACAACAAAGTTGCAAAATGAGCTCTGGTAAAAACATGCAATGATAACAGCAAAATTGCAATATGAGCACTGGTAAAAATGGTTGCTGAAGACTAGTCTACCGCAGAAAGAAATGCCAATCTACTGCGAGAAGAAATCTACCCTGCTAGTCACGTATCGAAAGATGCGTGATCGCCTACGCGTGTATCACGCATGTCACATTACTGACTGACATTCCTGTAAACTACGCTCTTCAGAAATTTAAAGACAATGTCTAGAGTCATCTTAGTTTTTCCTCTGGAATTCTTCGACCGTGTAAATCATTTTCCATTTCAAATGGCTAGATGTAACCGTAAATTCTTCGCTATGGTACCTAGACTCTTTAAATTTTAACGCAGTACTAGACTGTCGTCGAGATGTCATCAATTTACACTTGAGCTGGTTAGATGTAGGCGTAAATTGTACACTAACAGTTTCCTTTCTCTTACTTCTCTCTTGTGGAGCTCCCTTCCGGTTCCATATTTTCAAGCCTACTTTTGTCTACTTGAACTCTGTTTTTTATTTTCCTATTTGGTTGTTTTCCAACCACCTGAAGAAGGGCGGAGCGTACAACGGCCGAAACGTTGTGATAAATATGGCGACAAAGATGAGGACAATGGTCCTAATAATGTAAATAATGTACATAATACCTCATCTGAGAAATATATATATATATATATATATATATATATATATATATATATATATATAATGAGTACAGACGATCCTTGAAAATCCATTCGGTTATAATTTATTTCATGAATAGAGAAATATTCATCAATTCAGACCGAAGAAAAGATGTCAATTTATCCAGACGAAATAAATTGACTCCATTTATTAAAAAATAAATTGATGAGAAAAAAACAGTATGCAGTGATGTATATTTGTATATTCAAGAAAAAAACTTTAACCGATGGCATTTTATTTTATTGCTCTGTTCTTACATGGAGTTATATTTTCATCAATGTCCTCCTTAGAATTTTCCTTACTAATTATCAATTGGTATTATATATATATATATATATATATATATATATATATATATATATATATATATATATATACATATTGAGGAATATAGTTTTAAAGTGTGCTATATTTATGGGATAAAGTGCTCAATATTGGACATAGAGCGTATGTAAATATAAATGTAAAACTGAACATTGCAGTCAACACTCAGAAGCGACAGGCTGTTTCATGCAGGACGCAATTGTGAGGGCGCCTGATTATTCCGTCCAGCATGAAACAGCATGTCGCCTCTGAGTGTTGACTTCAATGTTCACTTTCATATATATATATATATATATATATATATATATATATATATATATATATATATATCCGAACCCCCAATATATATACAGTGTAACCCGGATATAAGAGAGTTGGCGAGACCGGAGAATAAGTCTCTTATATCCGGGTTTCTCTTATATCAGGGTTTGGTCTATTTTGTTTAGGTAAGTATGGTTCTAATTTGGGACCAGAGAAAATCTCTTTTATATCCCCGTTTCTCTTATATATATATATTTGGGGGAGGGAGAGAGAAAGACAGAGAGACGGCGATACACAGAGACAGAGAGAGAGAGAGTGAGATCGATAGATATATAGATATAAATATATTGCGATAAATTTCCAGATATGAACAGAATTAAATAGGCAGTGAAAAATAGATAGACAAACAGAAAAATAGATTAGAAACAGTTTGAGATAGGAAGAGATATAGACAGACAGAGTTATTAGGAACAGACTTAGATAGATAAACTGTGATAGATAGATAGATAGATAGATAGATAGATAGATAGATAGGGAAAGAAAGAAAGAAAGTCCTATTTTTATTACCAGGACAGGAAGAATTTGACAAACCAATCGATGAGGACAGGAGACCAAACACTACAAATGAAAGGCTGAAACGAATTTTCGACTGAGAAGACTAAGAAAGTAAAATGAATGGAAATATTTAATCGTTTTCAAGGTCGTTTCGTTTGGCAAGAAATCTCGAGACAGCTTTTAATAAAATGTTTAGGAGTAAAGCTATTATCAGTGGGGAAATACCATGAATTCCTAATGATCACTAGCTTCTAAATATATCATATATATATATATATATATATATATATATATATATATATATATATATATATATATATCATTCTATCTATATCTCAATCAATCTGTCTATTTCAAACAACTCATTATCTATATTTCGTCGCCATATTTATTGCAATGTTTTGGCCTTTCAGTATATGTCTATATTTCTGAGATGAGGTATTATGTACACTATTTACATTATTCGGACTATTCTCGTCATCTTTGTCGCCAAATTTATTACAACATTTCGGCCTTTCAGCATCTGTCTATATTTCTGAGATGAGGTGTTATGTACCCTATTTACTTTATTCGGACTATTGTCCTCATCTTTGTTGCCATATTTATTACAACGTTTCGGTCTTTCATTATCTGTCTATATTTCTGAGATGAGGTATTATTTACACTATTTACATTATTCGGACTATTGTTGACAGCTTTGTTGCCATATTTATTACAACGTTTCGGCGGTTGTATGCTCCGGCCTTCTTCAGGTCACTGGAATGTCGAACTGAACCTTTATTTCACTCGCTGGGGTAGAATATTCTAGTTCCAAGTGTTAGGTAAAATGGATGTTAGTTATCAGTTATCTCCTGTTAATTCCCCTCTCCAAGTTCTCCACTGCCTTGAGGACACATGACACAGGTGTTGGTTAGATCCAGTGTCAGGACCCAAAGAGTGTGAGTTCAATACCCGCTAAAGGCTGTGGAGAACTTTGAGAGGCTAATTAACAGGCGATAACAAATCACTGACATCAATTAATACGTGTCACGGGGAAATAGAACAGTCTACCACAGTGAGCGTAATAAAGGCTTCAGTTCGACATTTAAAGTCCTGAAGAATACCGGAGCGTACAACGGCCGAAGCATTGTAATAAATATGGCGACAAAAATTAGGACAATAGGCAGAATAATGTAAATAGTGTAGATTTTATTATTGATTATATTTATATTTGTTTATGGACATTTTTAGCACAGATTAAT
>OZ010612.1:64136720-64156720 GCA_963932145.1 Acanthosepion lycidas
ACACTTAAAAAAAAATTCATGGTCTGGCACTATCTTTGTTAATACTGCACCGGTTAATGGAGCATAGTTAAGGCAATACAGATCATTTCACGCGTTTACTTGTAGCTTCAGAGCAACGGCAATATATTGGAATCAATCTATGACAGTAAAACGCAAGCAATAATCGCATATAACTCACTGGTATTTAGTTTGCAGGTTTTTCGCTTTACGCATAGTTAAAATTGTATTTTAACTTTTGAAATTCATCTAAAAATCTCAATATATAAGCAAAAATCTAAACAAATAGAATTAGTAAAGAAAAAACATAAAAAAATCATATAAGATAGGAAAATACATATAATTAAAAAATAATTTAATTATCAAGGTAGATAAAGTTCTATAGCTTTGGCTGGCTGCTAGTCAAGGATTATTTGTTTCACGTTTAAAGTTTATCCATGTTTTGCGGGTATTTAAAGTCGAGATAATTTGAATTTTATTGATAATTCAATTTTTGCGTATTCAAAGAAGGGTCTGCAATTTTATTGGTCCTGATCTGTCACTTCGGCTTCAGTCATATTTTCTCACTGCCATGATTTGACTTTACTCTATCTGTTCTATAAATGCATGTCATGGCAATCGTCCTGATGCGTTCGCCTTGTTGGTATCTCCATTGCATGTACTTAAGCGTGAACTAAGCAATTAGGTTTCAACTTTTTAATGTTGAAATAGCTGGAGGTAACTTTGGGCTAATATTTTATTTTCTTGCACTTCACTCCATTTCAGAACCCGATAACCTCTTGTTTGATTGAGTCGTTTTCTATGTTTGATCAACCCTTTTGCATGACATTGAAAGCCAGGAAATATTTTTAGATTGTAATAATTTTTTGTTGAGACGAAAATTATTTAGTGATACAAATCTATTAATTAACCCATAACTGGGAGGGGGAGATGTGGATTCATAGCGTCCCAAAAGGCATTTGTTGATAAGTGAATATAACAAGCCCAACAGGAATTTGATCTCCGCTCTACGATTAAGAATTTTGTCTTTATTATTTCGAACGTCATTTTTAGTGGATACCAGTATTTGAAATAGACGCTCCGATTTTATTTATCTATTTAATTTTTGTAAAATAGAGTATATCTATCGGCCTACGCACTCGAGAAGACGAAATACTAGTTTGGCGGCAAAGTCTCATCACTTTACAGTTGAAATAGCTAGATGTAAATGCTAGCAATTTCTTTACTCGTACTCCTCGCTTGTGGAACTCTCTTGCTTTCCAGACAACTTTGATCTTCAAATATAAATGTAATGCCAATCGTTGTCTTCTGTCTTCTTAATTCTTGTTCTTTTAATGTTCTCGTTCCTTGATAATGTTATTTTCCTTTTCCTTATATTCTTTTACACTCAGAAACACCTTGGGTCTTGACGGCTTTGTTGCCTTGCTTGGGGATGAAAGGATTAAAAAAAGTATCAGTGTAAACTAGGCTGTCGAGACTTGAATGGCGTTCAGTTTATGGGAATATCTCTAATTTTAAAACCGTGCAAGAAGCAACATGAAATTATCCTCGTATCTTTCCCAGCAAATCAAGTCAATTAAAAAATAATAAAAGGAAAGGAAGCTGTGGATAACCACGATCACTTTCATTTTAATCAAACTAATCAGATATAACATTACCCTCTTGATCGTGTCGCTTGGTGTAATAATTTCATTGTCTGAAGCGAAATTCTTTTTTTATGATTCGCCGGTGCCAAACAGCTCCCTCTTTTGGTCGAAATTATCAGTGAAATCTCTATGTACGAATTTTAATCGCAATATGTCCGGTGATATTCTTTAATGGGTGCAGCAAAGAATAATTGTCGAAGAGAATGTAAAGAGTCAATTGTATCTATGACTCTGATAAGGCATAATTCAAGATATGCGTAGCGAAAAGCCCTGTACTCTTTACTCCTGAGCTGCAATTTTCTCATCTCAAGGCCCTACGTGTAAATTCACTGTTTAATGATCTTCTCTTCTGGCAACTTTATGGCTGCACGCCCAAACAGGAGACATCCCCTGAAAAAATAAATAGAGATTTATCGTCAAAAGACTGCTTTTGTTCCAAATTACGAATTAATATCTTAACACCGTCATTCTTTTTATCTTGTTTTTAAAAAATCTGTATCGCCCGAGGCAAGTCAGTAAAGCCAGTAAAACACAAGGCGGTTACAGGGTGTGGAAGAATTAGGAACAAAAACATTAATAATGAGCAGGAAGATAAAAGAGTAATCAGGAGGACAGTAGATAGCGATTGATATTGCATTTAAATTTTTGCCCATTGAAGTTGGATGGAAAGCATGGAGCCGGAAGAAAGAAATGAATCATTTGAAAAGACTGACATAGATTTATTTTAATCGATATCACTCTATGCAAGGCAGTAAAGCCGCTAAGACACAAGGGGTTACTGGATGTAGAAGAATTAGGAACAGAAAAATTAGTAATGAGCTGAAACAGAAAAAAAAGTAATCAGGAAGACAATACATAACAATTTACATTGCATCTAAATTTATGCAGATTAAATTTGGCTCAAAATCATGGAGCCGATAGGTAGTTACACAAGCAAGAAGTACGAGAAAAGTAAATTTTAACATATACTGTACGCTTATATCTAGCCAGCTCAAGTGTAAATTAATGAGATCTTGTCTGTTTACTTCTATATCGTTTGGACGATGACAGCTCTCAAAAAAATCCTTTATTTTATGTCTCTTAGTAAGGTTTCACTTTTACTGTCTCTCCTCATCCATGTTTTGCAAACCAATGAGAAGCTCATTTCCTTTGTTTCCCTTGCTTTCTAACTTATATCTTGTGAGTGACTAATTCTCCAAGCACTCTTTCTGTTATGGGACCTTACCCATAGTAACATAATGGACTATTCCATACGTAATAAATACTGAGCCTCAAGAGGAAGCAGGGGTTTCCGTCTGAAGTCTGAGAGTTTCGTCTGAAGTCTGGAGTTCAGTCTGAAGTCTGGAGTGAGGTCCGTCACGAGTCTTTCAGTCAGTCAGAGCGAGCGAGTCAGTCAGTCCAGTCAGAGGCAGTCGCGTTCAGACAATTACTACTAAATCCGATTGTTCGTACTAACACTTTTCTACCTCTCTGTATATATTCCTGTTTGTAATATATCTGTGTTATTCCATATCTGCCTACGAGTTCTTATTGGTTCTACCTTGGACTATCACCGTGGTACAAGGAACCGGACCATAACACTGTCCTCATAATTTCACCTGGAAATTTCAAGTCTCTTTCCGATTGGAAATTTGCCACGAATCTAATTTAATATTCTTTTTGTTCATCTATGTGTGGTGCTCCTTCTGGATGTGAACGATCGTAGCTCTCTACATCTTCCTACAATTTTAAGAAACTTTTGACAGCTTACTATTCCTGTCCAAGATTTCCTATCTATTTACACAAGCCCTTTGCTTTACTTGCATTCAGTATGTTTTGTGAATTTCAAATTTTCCAAGGAAACTTTATTTACCATGTCTCTGCAAAACTGTAATTGTTTCTCTGACAAAATATACAAGTGTCTCTTACATTTTCACTTTTTTTTGAATACTTCCTCGTTACTAAGATGATCTTTTCATATCATTCTCAGCAAACTTAGGGCTTCCTTTCATCTAAGGAAAAATTGCCCTGCATTCACAGATATATGTAAGTGTTGGGAATTCCGAGATGAATTCGGTCTCCAAGGAATGACAAACGCAATATTTAAATATAAGAAATAAAATGTATTTACACAATCATACAAAGAGTAATACTGTTAGTAAGTCCAGGAACGTGGTTAGTAGCAAATACAGATAGATATATACAGTCTCGAAGTAGGACTTCCTTAGAGTCTACGTGCTTGTAACTGGCTTCTACAAGAGGTTACCTCACACTATCTCGGTTCGTATATTCTCTCACTCTCCGTATATCCTCTCACTATCCGACTACCATACGACTACCGACTACCCTCACTGACTATAACTCTGGGTATTTAACGGCAATTTTTTTAAAATAAATTGTTTCAGCTTTTGGAAGGTGCCGTTTGCTCTTCCAATGTATATTCTAATTTCGGTGTCATACTTTTCAGTCTCTTCCAGTCTTCCATATTTTATCTGTTTCTTTCATCTACTTTCATTCTCTATGATCTATTCTCTGTGTCTCACTTTCTCTCCTTCCATCGATCTTTTTTCTATCTACATCTTTATTCCTCTTTCTCTATATTAACATATCTCTTTTTCTTTCTCCCTCTACCATTTCTTGTTTCTCTCTCTTCATTCTCTTCTCCACATCTCTCTTTTCTTCCTCCCTCTATCATTACTTGTTTCTCTCTCTTCATTCTCTTATCTACATCTCTCTTTTTCTTCCTCTCTCTATCATTTCCTTTTTTCTCTCTTCATTCTCTTCTCCACATCTCTCTTTAACTTCCTCGGTCTATCATTTCCTCTTTCTCTCTCACCATTCTCTTCTGCACATCTCTCTTTTTCTTTCCACCTCTATCATTTCTCGTTTCTCTCTCTCTTCATTCTCTTCTCCACATCTCTCTGTTTATTCCTCCCTCTATCATTACTTGTTTCTCTCTCTTCATTCTCTTATCTACATCTCTCTTTTTCTTCCTCTCTCTATTATTTCCTTTTTTCTCTCTTCATTCTCTTCTCCATATCTCTCTTTTTTCTTCCCCGCTCTATCATTTCTCGTTTCTCTCTCTTCATTCTCTTCTCTACATCTCTCTTTTTCTTCCTCCGCCTATCATTTCGTCTTTCTCTGTCTACATTCTCTTCTCCACATCTGTTTCCCCCTCTAGCATTTCTTCTTTCTCTCTCTACATTCTTCTCCACATCTCTCTTTTTCTTCCTCACTCTATATCATTTCTCTATCACTCTTCCTCTTTACCTCTAAACCTTTTCTTCTTTATATATCTCGCTTCCCTCTCCCCCTCTATTATTTTCTTTTACAATTTTCTTCTTTCTCTCTCTACTTTCTGTTCTTTATCCTTTCCTTTCCTCTAGAACTCAGAGAGCCGTTGGAATCCCAGCTATTTCTATTACCATCACATACGCACACATAACATTTGGAAAACTATGAACACATCCGCTCCTCCCAGCTATGGGTTAAAAGTAGAAGAATTGTTATTTGCTTGAAATCATTGTTATTCACTTTCAAAATCATGTTAAAAAATAAAATATTTTTCGGCTTTAAATTACCAATCACGGGGTTGCTAAGCCATAAAACATCTCTCTCTCTCTCTCTCTCTCTCTCTCTCTCTCTCTATCTATCTATCTATCTATCTATCTATCTATCTATCTATATTGCTCTTTCTTTCTCTACATTTTATTTTCTGCTTTTCTCTCTTTCCATCCCGGTATCATTGTCTCTCTGTAAATCTTTCTTTTATATAAATCCACTATGTATTTCTCTCTTTCTGTGTATTCCTCTTTCTCTCTATATTTCCTTTGTACTTCCTCTCTATTTCTTTCCTCCCGTCTATCATTATATTGTATATATCATTGTATATGTATTCATCATTCTCTCTATATCTTCTTCTCTCTGTCTACCTCTTTCTACCCATTCACCTTTCAGTGCGTCTCTCTACCAGCATTAATCTTTCTCTTTATATATTAGGTTGGTACAAAAATAATGTCGTTTTCTCACATATGTTACTATGTGAGATAACGACATTATTTTGCACCAACCTAATATTATCTCTGTCTGTCTCTTTTTGTACCTTCCTCTATCCTCTTCTCACTCTCTCCCTCTGTCTATATCCCTCTTTCCTTCTTTTCATTGTCTCTCTTTATTCTTCTTCCCCTCTCTCTCCCTATGTTCTCTCTCTTGTTTTCCTCTCTAGCATTGGATGTATTCCCCTTTCTCTGTATATATCCCACCCTCTCTCTCTCTCTCTCTCTATTCCTTTCCTCGACATTTTAATTCTCTCTCTGTCTCTCTCTGTCTCTGTCTCTCTCTGTATTCATCTGTCTCTCTCTTGCTTCTCCTCTGGTTCATCATTCACATCTCGTTTTTCAGATCTTTCCTCTTTTTTTTCTTCTCTCCATTTCTCGATTCAAGCCCAAAATAGATCAATTTTCAAAAGTATGTTTGGAAACTTAAATATACCCTCATCTCAACAATGCAATTTATATAATTAGACTCAACATATTCCACGCTCACTTTCACGTCAAAGATTCTTCTGCAATTCGTCCTCAGCACAGGAAAACACCCCCTTCCATGACCGACTTCATTCGTATGTATAACTGTTAATGGCCGCTTCTTTTTCTATTGGTCTCCTTTTAGAACGCATTGATTATATATAGAATGAAGTTGTTCTTTTTTATGCCCATTAAGAATATTCGACATACGAGTTATCATCGGCGTATAGATGTTGAAGTAAACAAACACGCATGCGCAATCTAACCGTATATAGCGGTAAACAAACATACGCATGCGCAAACGACTGTAATATCCAACGGAAGTTGATATGCGATCTTATATTCAAATATACGGAAAAACTTCATTTTCTTTAGCAAACTTACAAGGATACTTTCTATATATTTATTAATGTCATCTTCAAATACATAAGTATCATACCTAATCATATATATATATATATATATATATATATATATATATATATATATATGTATATATATATATATATATATATATATGTGTGTGTGTGTGTGTGTGTGTGTGTGTGTGTGTGTGTGTGTGTTTTAAATATGACGGAGCGCATTCTTTTACTTTAAAAGAAACAATTTTCGTCCAACACTCAAAGAAAAAAAAAAGGCGCTTGACATTTTCAAAACACTATATAAATTCTGTGGTATATATATATATATATATATATATATATATATATATATATATATATATATATATATATATATATATATTTGTTACTTGTCGATATTTCTGAGTTGAGGTATTATGTACCCTATTTACATTATTCGGATTATTGTCCTCATCTTGCCATATTTATCACAACGTTTCGACCATTGGACGCTCCAGCCTTCTTCAGGTGGTTAGAATGTCGAACTGAACCTTTTATTTCACTCACTCGGGTAGACTGTTCTAATTCCACGTGCCATGTATAATGGGTGTCAGTTATCTCCTGTTAATTCCTTTCTCAAAGTTCTCCGCCGCCTTAACCAGGTTTTGAATACACGCTCTTTGGGACTTGTCACTGGATCTAACTAACGCATTTATCCTTTAAACAGTCTGCACCTGCATTTGATTTGTATGTATGTTTTATGCATGTAAGTGTATCATAAATCTGGTTTCTCTGTAGGTATGGACCTATATCTAGATATGTGTGTATACGCATGCGTGTTCAGTCGCCATTATTAATGTTTAAACGTTCTCTACATTTTGATTTGGGGACATTTTTACGCCAATACCGTTTGTGTGTGTGATATGTAAGTATACATTACATTATCTAAGAATGGATTTAGTAAAGGTTGGTGATGTAATATAGTGTTTTTGACGCGCGTTAAAAGTTGAAATTTTTTTTATCAGAATTACGTAGAAGAGTTTTCGACGTAATGATTTATGTTCTTCTTTTCATTTGGGCGGAATTCGTCGAAAGGCCAGACATGTTCATGTGTAGTACGAGTCAGTTTAATTGGTTATCCGAACGTAGGTCTCCCTTGTGTTCACATATTTCGAAACGTCTTCTTAATGTATGTGTACGTACATTGCAAGCTCTTTATTTAATAAATCCTGACATCGGATGTGCTGTTTAATCTAGTTTTCTTCCTAAAATTCTCCGATTTTCGTGTGGGTGGCGGTAAAGACCGTATTATTGGGTGTAACTAATTTATTCTAAATCTTTGTAGATGAAGTTTTAGAGGGTCAGATTATGATTTTTGTGTTGTTGATCTTATTTTCCGATGTAAACCCACTCCGCCCTTGGAAATTATTGTATTGTGATATTCATCTTATATATATATATATATATATATATATATATATATATATTTAGAGAGAGAGAGAGAGAGATTGCGTATTTAGGTAGGACAGCAATCCTTCTTTTATGTACATCTCATAAAATACAACAGACAAGTTGCTTTGATTTAGTTTTTTTATATAATTTCTCATGTGATCTAATAATTTGTTTTTCTTTTCAGATGATAAATTTTATAAAACTTTCCGAATGTTCTTTTTATCAGAGCACTTTCGGCTATACATTTAGCCATTTTCAAGGTTGAAATACATTAAGTACAAACAAGTTAACTGTCGCATGTATGTATTTACATAATGTTTGCATTTTCAAATCACGGTGACAGTATTGTGTCCATGTTTATACTTGATATTATTGAGTGTTGTTTGTTTGTTTTGTTTTTTTTATTAATAAGGCTTCCTTATTTTTAGCATTTTTAAAAAATGTAAATGATGCTATTATATTAGTGTTGTCAACAAGTATGTTACGAATAGTGTCGTGTAGGTCTCCATGGATATTTAAATGAGATCTAACTGAGCTATGATCAGAAAGGTGTAGAGTGAGTCTGCGTGTCAAGCATGTTGTAGTGTGGCCTATATAATTATTTACGAATTTTCATTGGTCAGTAATATAATTCTTTAAAGGATATTTAAATTCGTAAATGATATTTGTCCTATTTAATTTTGTCCTAAGAGGTGAATTATTATTTTAACTACAAGGTTAGATGTTTTAAATATTTTTGTAATAAATAAGTTAATTTTTTTGCTATTCTCAACAGTTGAGCATTTTTTGTTTAATTTTCGTTCATTTGATTTTTATAAAAAATATTAATGTTATTGTTGATGTTTCTATTCTCGTCATTCCTATTAGCTACCTTAGACACTTACATAGAAAAGAAATCCAAATTTACCTCATTCGAATAGCTATTTCAACCAGCAAGTCCTATGTTGGTATTGTCAACTCAGAAGTGTGGAGGAATCAAATAGGAACTTAAAATTTAAACATTTAAAAAAAAAAGAAGTAGAAGAGAAAAAGAAAAAAGAAAACACAAAGGGAGAGAAGGAAGAAAATGAAGATATGTATTAGGTTGGTGCAAAAATAATTTCGTTTTCTAACATATGTTACTATGTGAGAAAACGAAATTATTTTTGCACCAACCTAATATGAGGAGCCTATGAATGTATAGTCATTAAGTAAACCCAAACCCCAGTATCATGTGAGGGGGAGGTGCAAGTGTCTGGCTTAAATAGAGACAGTTAATATAACTTTGACCTATATTTTAAAATATTAAGATCACAAGTCAGGTGGAAACTTAAAGACACGAGTTGAAACAATTTCAAAAATTAAAATAGAAAATAGTAAATATTAGTTATAAGTTGTGGATCAGTTTTTATAATTTTTATGTTAGTAGTATTCACTTGCATTATATACTAACTGATATTGCAGTGTATATATATATATATATATATATATATATATATATATATATATATATATATATATATATATATCCTCTCTGCAATATCCTTACATTCTGTTTTGATCCTTTTACCGCAAGCATGGCGATAAAGCCACTACGACGCAAGATACTACTGAGTGTTGGAGAATATGGGAAAAACTAATATTAGGGAAAGAGGACAATGAAGGAATAGGAATTAATTATGCAGAAGATAACGATTGATATTGTATTTAAATTTTGAATATCAAACTTGACAGGAAACAACTAGCCGAAAGAGATTATTTCAGAAATGAGAAGTGTGAGCTAGAAAAAAAATCTGTTAGTATAAAACTTACGGTTTAATCTCGCCATTTCAACAGTAAAATAATAAGACCTAACAATCAATCCGTATTCGCCGTAAACATTTTTGGCGTCGGAAAACACACCTCAGGAATTTTTGAAAATTCGCCGTATATGATTTTTGCCGTATGAAACTTCGCCGTATAGCATTTTTACTCTAGGACCATTTCGTTGAATTTGGTTTTCGTTACCATTATTTGGATGTTCCTTTTGCAATAATATTTAGGTATTTATAATGAATTTAAAACAGTTTGCAAATAATTTGTGTAAATTTCGTAAATTTCAAAAGACTTACTTAAAATTTGAAAGCGTTATTTTCTTTGATCAGATATTTTATATTGAAGTTGGTTGCGTTTTCAAATTGTAAGTTTTTTTAAAAAATAATATATATTACTTGAGTGAGAATTATTGGCAAACTGATATGTTAACAGAAAGTTTAACGATAAATCTGAAATCTGAAATTGCGTGACGTATGTTCTGGCGTCAAGTTGAAATTTTTACGCTCCTCACTGACAAGAATGAATCATGTAGGATTTTGATCCTATAACTTTGGTTATTAAAATGTTTAAATAAAAGTAACAATAGTGTGAGCCTAAATAATAAGGTACATCGCATATCAAAAACAAAAAAATTACGCGAAATTGTCTTACAGCAAAAATCTTATACGGCAAAGTTTTCTAGCGTGAAAATATTTACGGGTTTTCCTACGGCAAACATGTCTTTGGCGAATGTTCCTAGAACCGATATAGGAAAAATGAATATACTTTGTGTAATAACAAAATTGTCCAAATGTAAGAGCTTAATTGTCCATCCCACAAAATGTTTAATAACTAAAATATCACTAAACTAATTTGTCCAGGTCTACAGATAAGACGTTTCATCCACTTGATACCATTTGTGGTAAGGATTACTGAAAAACCCTTTGAGTTATTCGGCTAAAAAGAGAACAGGTTAAAATAGTTTTGTGTCAGACTCATTGTCTTCCCAACTGAGCAACGGTGAGAGGAAAAAGATCATTCCGGACTTCAGTAATTGTATCAACATTCATACTCTGGCTTCCAACTTCAAATTTCTTTCTAGAACTATCAAGACGACGGTGGATAAGTTTAAAAAAGAGGGAACAGTAGAAAGGAAAAATGAATCAAGAAGTCACAACAGGAAAGAGATCATCATTTCAACTTCAGCTAATCTTAAGTCTGAAATATGAAATTGCGTGACGTAGTTTCTGGCGTTAAGTTGAAATTTTTGCGCTTCTCAGTGACGGGGATGAATGATGTAGGGTTTTGATCCAAAAACTTCGTTTATTAAAATATTAAAATCAAAGCAAAACTAGTATGAGCCATATATACTTGATAACCAGGTACTTCGCATATTAAAAAATGCGGCGAAATGGACTTACGGCAAAAATCCTACGGCAAAATTTTCTACGTGAAAATTCCTGAGGCGAGTTTTCCTACAGCAAAAATGTTTACAGCGAATGTTCCTAGAATCGAAAAAAATGGCTTAACTTATGGTTGAACCCCGATTAAAACTTACAAAGATTAGGTAACAAAGAAATGAGTTCCGTAGAAGAATTCCTATGAAAGTATTTATAGAAAAGTCATAAGGAATCTACGCCACGGCACTAGGAGAAGCTATTTTGATTCATTTCTGGGATTATATTTTTTAAGGTCGTATTTTGCTGAAACGAAATAATAAAAAAAATAAACATTTTTACTATCGCACAGTGTTAAAGGTTAAATCATATGCTGCATAATAAAACGTGTATTAAAATCTTCCTTTACATGCAGTGACGATAGAACACTTCGATATACATTAAAAGATAATATGTATATTTGAAATATAAATTGAAGTAGAAGGTATTCAACCGAACAAGTTTGATTAAAAAGAACTCTCGCTATTTAATTTTTTATTGTATTTTTCAAGTTTTCGGATAAAGTGTTGAATATTCTGAACGAAGTTGTGGATAAACAGGCCAAAGTTCGTATTTTGTTATTTTTGTTCAGGTAATTTCGACTTCCGCACTCCTTAACAAGAACCGATGTCCTGTCTCTGTGGTATTTAGAATTCTTTTGTCTTTATGCTGGTATTCTTTGGGAAGCTGAACGGTTGAAATCGTCTAACCTGACGACATATGTAACGGATATTGAGAACGAGTTTGCATAAAAAAAGAATACGATTTACTTATTTTATTTTTTATTTTATTATTGTTCTTTTTTTCCATTTCTCTATCCCTGTTTCTCACTATCTATCTATCTATCTATCTATCTATATATATATATATATATATATATATATATATATATATATATATATATATATACATGCATATATATATATACAATAAAATGCAAAATCACCTCATATGCGCAATAAGTTCATTTCGACTGGCGAAAATGTAATTCGTTCGTTGAAATAAGCTCATTCCCAATATGAGGTGATTTTGTATTTTGTTTTGTATTAATTATTAGGTTGGTGCAAAAAAAAAATGACGTAATAATGTCGTTTTATGACGTATTTTTTAACGTCAAAAAACGACATTATTACGTCATTATTTTTGCACCAAGCTAATATTTGGTTGTATTAGGTCGGTGCAAAAATAATGTCGTTTTCTCACATACTAACATGTGTGAGAAAACGACATTATTTTTGCACCGACCTAATAATATTAAATATAATGAGCTCTTTTTGAGAATCAGTTTTAATGTTTCATATTACTAGTACCCCCTTCGATTATATACCAGCGAATTTATTACCTTTTCGTATACATACGAACATATATATATATATATATATATATATATATAAATCTAAAGCCTGACAATTGCGTCTAGCATGTGACAGCCTGTTGCCTCTGAGTGTTGACTTTAATATTCACTTTTATATTTATATTTACATACGTTGTTCTATCCCTGATATTGAGCACTTTATCTCGTAGTTATAGCACACCTTAAGATTATATTTCTTCATGAATATATATATATATATATATATATATATATATATATATATATATATATATATATATATATATATATATATATGTATGTATATACACGACGGGAGAGTCCATATGTATATATATATATATATATTTGTGTGTGTGGTTCTCTGTGTGTGTATATATATATATATATATATATATATATATAAATATATATATATATATGGTGAACTCTCCCGTCGTATTCGACGCATGAGGGTCAGCAACACAGTTCCTAGGAATTGACACCCAGAAACTATCACATATGTTTTCATTATAATCATGAAGACTTTGTCCTGAAACTACCACAACCAGGTCTCAGATACAAAAATCCATGTATCCTTCCGCAGGTTTTGAATTCAGAGTTGTCCTCCTTCTAGACTATCTGCCATCCAAAGCTATAGAACCCAACCTGCCCTGATATTTACCCATAGGTGGAGGGAGGAGAAGAGGATTCATACCTTTCCCAAATGTGTTATCACGTAAATAAATGTAATGGATTCGACTGGAATTCGAACTTGGCTCTCCGAAATCTTAATCTGAGCCGCTACCCTCTACTTCCCCGTACCTCCTCATATATATATATATATATATATATATATATATATATATATATATATATATATATATATATATATATATATATATATATATTTGTTACTGCGGTACAAGTGTAGGTATAAATAACATCAATAATTAGATTCTTTCTCAGAAAAGATGAACTTCTTTCTTGCAACGTAATTAAATTGTATCTACTTTTAACAAACACGCGGAGTGAAAAGGATACACCGTCCTACAGATTCTAATGATGGCTGTTGGCGATACAATTGTGCCATAGAAAAAATAACAGGTGTATCTTTGAAGAATTCAATCCCAGTATATAGTCTACCATTCACTTATATGTAGCAATACCAACAGCAATTCATATGACTAGTATTTCGACATATTTCGTCTTCAACATCTGTCTATATTTCTGAGATGAAGTATTGTTACTGGGTAAGATGATAAACTACATCCAGCAGCAAATCTTCTGATCAGGAGGTTTTGAAGAGCGTGGAACCACCTCTTAATTACTGGTGTTCCCAGGTTCACTCTACCCAGCATGGTAGCACCTGTTAAAGTCCCAGCTATGGACAAATAGTTAACTCTTACACTGAGGTTAAAACGCTATGAAAGTGTAAAAATAGGTTTTAATACCAGCAATATACTTTTTTTTAAATATTACAAGGAATGATTTTTTTTAAAGAAAAACAATTAATACCAGCAATAAATTTTTGAAGAAAAAAATTGATACCAGCAATAAATTTTTAAGAAACAAATTAATACCAGCAATAAATTTTTTAATAAAAAAATTAATACCAGCAATAAATTTTTTAATAAAAAAAATTAATACCAGCAATAAATTTTTTAAGAAAAACAATTAATACCAGCAATAATTTTTTGAAGAAAAATATTGATGACAACAATAAATCTTTACGAAACAAATTAATATCAGCAATACAGTTTTCAATAAAATTTAATATCAACAACAATTTTTTAAGAAAAAAATTAATACCAGTAATACATTTAAAATATATATATATATATATTACCAGAAATAAAAATCTCGTCGGCATTAAATAAAACATTGAGATTGATATTCCGTAAGCCAAACAAAACCAAACGAAACCAAACCAGGTTTCACCAAAAGAAATTAAGCTAATCAAGGAAACTGTCCAGAAATAATTGTTCCAAAACAATTATTCGAAAAAAAATATTTATTCTGTACATATTTGTTTATTTACTACATTAAACGGTGTATGATTCATAAATTTAATTAAAAAAATCATATACAGGAATTTGAGGTTAGCACAGGCCTACAAAACCACTAACTTCTCAAGTTTTTTATACTTATTTTAGGACAAATAAACTGCATACATTGTTCTGACTGTTGTCCTCATCTTTATTGCAACATTCAAAACGTTTCGGTCGTTGTATGCTCAGGCCTTCTTCGGGTGATATTTGTTGAAATTTCAAACCGAATCCAAAGTAGTCAATTTGGATGTTGCTGTTTCTGAAGATTGGTTTAACGTCGTTTGTTTAGACGTTGATCCCATGTATATTTCCTGATATGGGCTGACCTATAACCTTCACATTCGTTGGAGACGCCAGCATAAATATTGATTACTCTGGGTTCGTTTTGAAATTCCAACACCTCACTTGATGAAGGCCGGAACGTACAACATCTGAAACTCAATATTACAGTTTGTTACATTTTAAGAACATTCTCAATATGAATGATCTTTCACAATATCGTTTCCCTTATGTTGGTTTTCAGAGTAAAACTGTGCATGTTTTCATTCTTGCTTATCCGGCAATGTCCACTGAACGTTACTCTCCTCTCAGCAAATGTAACCGTCAGCTTTGGCAAGTCACCAAAAAGCATTCTGTCATACGTCACTGCCAACTGATATTTTAAACACTCTTAGCAACTTGCTATAAGCTCTTTTGATTATCTTAACATTGTTCGAAAATACTTATTTGAAAAACATTTATTCGATTTTTAAATTCTTTATAAAAAAATAATCGAAAGGAAAATTAGACTAAATAATAATTATACGAAATGCCAAATTATTTATTGCAATAAAAATGTAAAAATGAAAAATGAAAAACACAAATGATAATTATTCGAAATATAAAATATCGTTAATAAAACAATTTAGTAAGAAAAAATCCCTATAATCTTAAATTATATGATACTGCATTCAAAGAGTCAGCTACTACATATATTAGCAGGTACAAGTAAATCTGAGTCAGTTACATTGAACGTAAAAGTTCATTTGAAGAATGGTCTATTTTTGTCATCAAAAATAAACTGGACAAAACCTTGAAGAAAGCATTTGAAAATGGTATTACCTGTTGAATTTCTTTAAGAAAATGTCATTTTTTTAGTATTGAGAGAATTGTTGCGAAAATAATAGTTCGAAAAACATTTATTCTCATTGAAATTGAATGAAAATTAAACGAAAGGGATATTATATTAAGTGATATTTATTCGAAATGCAATATTATTTATTCCAATAAAAATGTACAAATTTGAATAGAAAATACAAAAATAAGAATTATTCAAAATACGAATATTGTTAATAAAACAAAAAAAATCTTTTTAATCTTAAGTTAAATGATACTGCAAGAAAATAATCAACTATTGAAAAGTACTCGTTAAAGGATGCCATTAATTTTTTAAGTTTTCCATTTACGACGCTGTATTTGATGTCGTTCTTGATATTTTGGCAACCTACTCTTAGTTTTGCAATATGAATTTCTTACAAGTCCTGTTCTTTTTTAAGAGCATCTAAGAATTTCCATATTGTGGTATGATGGAGTTACACTTGCTGCAAAAAAAAATCAAGCCCTATGCCATCCTTCAAGGGTTTACTAGTTCTACACAAATCTGCATTGAATTTCTTAAAGTAAGACCACATGCATATTTAAAACATAGGTATTTCGAATAATTATAATTTAGTATTACGTTGGTGCAAAAATAATGTCGTTTTCTCAGATATTAACATATGTGAGAAAACGACATTATTTTTGCACCAAACTAATATAACAATCCTTTCGGTTAATTTTCGTTCAAACAAATTTGAGTAAATGTTTTTTCGAATAATTGCTTTCGAACAATTTTATCGATTATCGATCTGTTAAGTTTCTTATTAAATACATGCAACCATCAATTGATGATTTAATAAATTCGTAAAACGTGTGTCTTGTCTCCCAAAAGACAATTTCTCTTGAACCAGTTCCTAGATCAAGACTTCATTCTTGCTTCTCTAGCAACTGAATCATTTCTGTAACTTTAGCCATCAGTCTTGGCAAGTCATCATAGATCATTTGTTTATTCATACGTTACCTTTGTTAGAATCCATGCATTGGAACGTATATTTCGCCAACTCAACACCGCCGATTCAGCGACATGCAAAGTATGACATTTTTCGTCGACTTCTTAAAAACAAGTTATTTAAAAAGGATCATTTTTAAAGCATGGCTTTTTAAAACCACTTCACTTCCAACCACGCCAAATATTTATGTTGCTATTTTACTAAACTTATGAAATACAAGTAAAGGGTCATTTTATGCAACATTTTATTTTCCTCTTTGACGAAACTTTCCATTTTCGGTGTGATAGAATGTTTGGAAATGAAACACTAGTCAGCGAAAAAGGCTGTTGTCATTAGTAAACCACTAAGTCTGTTGTCATTAGTAAACCACTAAGTCTGTTGTCATTAGTAAACCACTAAGTCTGTTGTAGCATACCTATAGGCGATAATGGGTATGTCCCCATTCACATAACTACACTAGTAAATACGGTATGATGGTCTGCAGTCGGAGATTCGATTCCAGCTCTGCTAGTCAAATTCTACCCAGACGAGACTCTGACCTTCGACATAGTCTCGTCTCGGGAAACAGCTACCTGACCCAATTTTATACGGTGTCTACGGGGAATTTTTGGTCGACCGCACGGGTTCGGATACAACACATTAAATTGTGTCACATCTGACTACGTGGGGCGGTTGGTAGATACCCTGCAGTTGGAGATTAGTCTTCAGCTATGCTGATCAAACGCTCTGCCTCCGAGCAGAGTGGTTCCCCAGGTTCACTTGCCTCGTTTCTAGATTCATTGTGGAATTCACTTGACTCACTTCTAGGAGTTGACTACTTCTACGCGCCGCTGGCGAATCTTATATGCGTTGTTCTTGTCCTAAGTATTATCGTTCATTACCAAATTTAGTTTGATTATTCTTTTCAGCAACCTTCCCGATGTTACAACAAAGACAAATAGCCAAGCTTTAAAAATCTCTACGACTTAAAGTCGATCTAAGCGCTGTGCACACTGAGACAAATAATACCGATTGGCCTGTAGTGAGCTGGCGGTGTTAATACACACACATATACATACATATATATATATATATATATATATATATATATTGTTTATATTTAGGCTGTAATTTGTCATTAATGCATGTTTCATTAAGTAATGTAGACAAGATTTGTCTATTTATTTTAAGTAAGTTACTTTCATATTGTCTGATAACCTTAATAACATTATCATTGAAAGACGAAAAGAAATCACCATATTGATATATGTTTAAATCCAATCTAAGCTTTCAGTTTGCATAAGCCATTATCAGAGATGACAATTACTTTTCAACCAATACACGGACGAAACAATAATGATAGTCTGTTTTTGTTGCACGAAAAATTTCAAAGCAACTACTAAATCGTGTAATACGAGACGCGGAAGCGAAAATCGCGTCGCAGTTCGTGACGTCACACATGATCACGCGAGAGTGAAAATAAGTAGTATTAAGTATGGAAGCCGTTGGTATAAACCAATGGCTTCTGTTATCAATTATAGGCATTTAAGAATATTTGTGAATATAAGTTCAAATATCGTAAACACGTGGATTTTTCCTGAACAGATAGGAATTACGTTACCGACAATATTGGGTAATTAATATGAACAGCATTTTATTGCTTTGGCAAACTAAATAGTAACTAAAAAAGAAAGAGAATTAAAGGTGTTTCTATTGTAATTTCTTTATTTGTACGCATACGTCAAGTTCTACTAAATATACTGTGAGGCATAAAACCAATTCTCGTACGATCAATTAAGTTAGGCAACGGCTATCCTGTTCAATATCTAGATGGGTGACCGTTAGTATGGATGTGCGACTGGTGGGATGTATAATGACTCGGAATTGTTAATCAATTCCAGTCGGGTCCGTTATATTCACTTAAACTTGGGAAATACATGACTCCCCCTCTTTTCTACCCCCCTACTAGCTATGGAACTTCCGTCCCTAAATCATTATTATCTCCAAAGGATCCTTGTCATTTCAATATTTTTTCTGGCTTTAAATAAGTTGCAATCAGTTGATAAATCGTAAAAACCAAACAAATCGATCAATCATATATTGAGATTTATATCTGGGAAATTGGCTTGGTAACGTTATCAGCTGAGGGCGTTTGTATGCTGTTTTCTTCATCATTTGAATCAACGGGGACCTCTTAGTTGCCTGAGGTGGAAACGAGACAAGTCTTGGCCCTAGGAAATTATGTGGCCCAAAAGGGAAAGACGAGAAAAATTTGTTCCCTTTTATTTCATGTTTGCCAACGCCAACTAGTGATCAAGAAGCTTACAGACAAGTAAGATAATTTTACATTGTCTATGAGAAAATATTATTCACGTCTATATCTGTTGTATAATCAAGCTTTCTATTGCATTATTTTATTGTTTATTTACTCTCTCTCTCTGTCTCTCTCTCTCTCTTATTTTATTGTTTATTTACTTTTCTCTCTCTCTTTTGCTCTCTCATTCTTACAACCTATATACTAACATATTTTACTCATGTTTTTCTTCAAACTTGAGAGCGGCGCCCACCCACCTACGCAATACTCCCTCACGACATTGTTGAAATCACGTAAATTCACGCGCTGCCGAGAGCAACAATTTCTTTTTGGAAATCATACAAAAATTCAATGCCACAGGCGAAGTGTACGTGTAACTTCGTGACACAGTCAGTCGCAATATTTTAATTGACATTTTTTTTTTCTTTTTTCTTTAAAATAAGAAAATTAAATTAGTTCAAAAGCAGAAAAGAAAACATTACATCTGAATCTAAAAACCGAACAGCTGGAATACGGGTTATAATTTTGAAAAAAAAAAAACAAAAAAAAAAAAACATATTTTGATGTTAGAGCTACTTCTGACGAACAGACATTTCTTTTCTTTAATCACCTGAAGAGAGAGAGAAGTCGAATGGAATCTGCGGGCGCTCATAAATAAATTTGGAACGAGCATATCGGGGAAAAAGTGTTTTTTTTTTGTTTTTATTTGTCCAACAAAGATCAAAGTTTAGTTGTATCGTGTGTTTATTTTGTCGATAAAACATTTTATTTTGTTATGCTGTATCAGGGGTGTTTACGTTTATTTATCCAACAAAGATCAAATAAACTCTAATCTTTGACCTTCCTGCAAACAGAACCAATGTTTACTGTTTTTACTTTCCTGAAAACCAAACCTACGTTCATTTCATTTTCCTGTAAACTAAACTTCTATTTACGGCGTTGACTTTCCTGCAAACAAACCTATGTTTACCATTTTGACTTTCCTGTAAGCCTAACTTATATTTACGGTTTTCATTTTCCTGCAAACGAAACCTATGTTTACTATTTTGACATTTCTTCAAACCAAAAGTCTGTCTACCTTTTGAATTTCCTGCAAACCAAACCTATGTG
>OZ010612.1:64159220-64174220 GCA_963932145.1 Acanthosepion lycidas
TGTGTGTGTAACTGCACATGTAAATGAACGTATGTATATGTAAAATTTACGTAAGTGTATATGTGGGATATATATAAAGAAAAAAAAAACAAATCTTTAATATTACCTTCGAATATTACTCCATCTTAATTTGAAACTTAAACTTTAAGCAAGGAAAATTACCCATCTAAAAATAGTTACAAATTACATTCATGAATTAGATTCAAACTGATAAAGATATTACTTTAACAGTAATTTATAATATTAAAAGAATACTATCAGTAAACTATTATAATTTAAAAAACCCTTTTATGAATGTGTTAATAAATACAGTATTTGAGTTATATTAAATCCCTAAGTTATTTGTAAAAAAGTTAAATATTTAAATTGCTAGCAAGCATCAAATGAATTTCTTCGTGGTTCTTTGAACATTTAAATTACTATCAAACATTAAAATCTATTTTTTACATAAATTGCTAAAAATATACCACCCCCTTCTTCCTACGTAAAACCTAATTAGAGCTTCTGTCTCTTTACTTCCCTCTTCTTTCTTATTCTCTCTTCTCCCCTCCCATTTCACTATATCACTTCCGTTAAGTTAAACGTCTAAATAGGTCAAGGCCTGGTCCCTCCTCCCACAATACTAAGTATGATTGAAAGAAATATTAAAATAAACGCTCTCTAAACTCAACCATGTCTCTCCCACCACTCCTCGCTACCCTCTCTGTTAAATTACATAAACTTGATACTACCCATCAAAAGTATGAATTTTCATTTCATCTTTCCTTTCGTTTTTGGAAGTGTTATCTGATGATCCAGCGTGCCTTAAAAGGGCTCTGGTTAAATAAATTATTATAATGGAACCTTAAAGTGAACTCTTTTTCTTTAATATATATAAAAATGGACTCTCCCGTCGGTTTCGACGTATGAGGATCTGACAGCATATTGATTCATTTATGAAAGTTTGTGCGATAATCTTCAGTGGCATTTAAGATCCGCCAGTGATTTACAAAGGAGGCCACATATAGAGTAAGTGTGAGGATTGTGAAATGAAATCATTGTTAGATTGGCTGACCTTTTAGATATTGCTCTCGCTTCATGAAGATGATGCAGACAAGCAGATTGAAAACTCCTGAGTCTACTAAAACACGTTGATCTCCATTATACCCGCTCCAAAGCTAAGCGCTCAAGGGTGTTATGTGGTATATTAACTGCTGACAAGTTGCTTTTCAGCTTGTCTTAGTATCTTAGCCATGGAAGTCCTACATACCTGTAGCCCTGATCTAACTGGCTATACATTAGGATCTTGGATATCCTGTTAATATATATATATATATATATATATATATATATATATATATATATATATATATATATTAGCAGTGGAGCCCGGCGTTGCCCGGTGATGTAACAGTAAGAAATAGATCAAGTATCGACCATCATAATGACTGAAAAATAAAATCGACAAAGATTATTGTTTAAGGTTGACGGACACGCATGTCTTAAATAGTTTTTTTTTTTTTAGTTTTTTTTTACGAATTGGTCAAACCCAAACTCAAACAAAAACATTGTTTTCAATCGTTATCAGTCTACTGATTGAATAGAATTTTCTTATAAACAATTGTCTTGTAAATGGAATTTTTAAAGCATTCTGAATGTAAAAATAAAGAAAAAAGTGTGCAAGACAATAAGAAACACTACCTGCCAAAAAAAAGTGAAGTTTTGTTAAAATCGGTTGAAAAATGTAGGAAATCCGATTCCATATATAAACGAACACACACACACGCACACACACACACACACACACACACACACACACACACACACACACACACACACACAAACAACCTGGGTTTTATAATAAGTATAACTCGATATGAGTTTTCCCCCTTTCATTCTCGCGATGCCTCTTAATCGTGTTTCCAAATTGATTTCGTGCAAAAACAATTGTGTTTTTCCAATTTTTGGTGCTGTCCGAACCACAGCAAGGTAATTTTATGTAGTCCTCTGAAGTTTTGTTGAAATCGGTTGAAAAATGTAGGAAACCCGATCCAATATATAAACGTACAGACATACACACAACCTGGGTTTTATAATAAGTGTGATATATATATATATATAGATCAGGATACTAATTATATGTGTGTGTATGTGTACAAAGAGAGAGAGCAGGGGAGAGAAAGAGAAATATATAATAGACACGTAAATGAAATTTGGGGAATAAAAAACCAACAATATGATAACAATATTGGGCATAGAATTGATGATATTTATTATATATTATCCTTTTGACTAAACTGAAGCCTCAATTTATTTAAAAGGATAATATATAATAAATATTATCAATATTATTACCAAAGTTGTTATATATATATATTACAGGAAGAGAATGGGAGAGTAGGACAAACAGACACAGACATAGAGAACATTTAAAGAACTTTTTTGAAGAAAGTGTTGAAGTAAAAAAAGAAAGTATTCCTTTTCCTCAGGCATTGTTTCCATGCGCATGTACGAAGTGAATCGTTTTCACTTCCTTCGTGTGAGACAATCGGAAGTTATTACCACGAAGTCTACGATTTCATTAGAGACAGAAATCAATTAATATGGTTTCTTTTTCAATTACTATAATAATTCGTGCATAATACGCAATCATGGATAATATTTTGGAATATAAATTTCTGAGGAGAAAAGTACCATAAGCACTGATATTTTTGAATTTGTCGTAGGTATATTTTAATACAGTTTCCATTGAAAAAAATGTGAATTATACTGCTTGCATAATTTGATACGTTTTTTGCAGTATTTGGTGTAAAAGTAAATTTATGTCCATACAAAAAATGACGACTTTTGACACGGACAACTGCAATACAGACTAAAAAATATTGAAGTATTTTTGCATATTACTCTGGACTATGTAACTACATTCAGTTAGAATACTTTCAATATGAAAAAAAGGCGGATTTATTTTTATTTTATTATACGTAAAGTTAACTTTACCCTTTAAAACCCTTCAAACTTGCGTATTATACATAAATTATTACAGTACTCGGGGCAGAAAGCGACAGAATTTCACCGAAAGAACAAATTTAAATATGTCCTCTTCGCACATAATGAATCGCGAAGTCAATTTTTTAAAAAAGAAGTAGCCAGTTTAAGTTTTGGTTTGGTAATATTTTTTTATCAAAAATGTATTGCCAGTAATATTTTTTTAAATACAGTGTAAACCGGATATAAGAGAGTCGGGACCGGAGAAGAAGTATCTTATATTCGAGTTTCTCTTATATCTGGGTTTGGTCTATTTTGTTTAGGTAAGTATGGCTCTAATTTGGGACCAGAGAAAATCTCTCTTACATCCGGGTTTATCTTATATCCGGGTTTATCTTATATCTAGGTTACACTGTATATTGCTGGTAATATTTTTTTAAATATACTGCTAGTAATATTTCTTTCAAAAGCGTATTGCTGGTAACATTATTGTCAAAATATATTGCTGGTAATATTAAAATTATGGCAATTTAAAAAATATATTGATGGTAATATTTTTTTAAATGTATTGCTGGCAATATTTTTTTTACATATATTGCTACTAATATTTCTTTTAAAAATATATTGCTGGTAATATTTATATCAAAAATATATCGCTGGTAAGATTTTTTTTAAATATATTGCTGGTAATATTTTTTAATAGGACGTAATGATGCCATATTCTCACGTTTTGTATAAATATTATAACAATATTGTATTAATCATGTGGCCTCAAAGTGTGACACTTTTTTTTCGAAACGCGTTGAATCTAAAATACATGTTATCGTCGACTTAGACCGACAGGTCGTAAATCGATCTTGTCGGAAATCGGGCTGTAATTAAAATACTATTATATATTTTATAATTTTTACGGATTGTTTATATTTGATAGAGTTTGCATCATCTCTCTACACATTGTTTCGTTTTTTTATTTTTATATTTGTCAGTTTTAAGTCAAACACTGGAAAGTTGAGTAGGAAGCAAGAAGCCGGAACAGAGTTCCCCAAGCCAGAAGAAACTGTTAGCATAGAACTTATGGTTATATTGAGTCATTTCAACTGTAAAATGGTGGGACCTTGCCGTCAATGTAATACTGCGTTTAAATTCATGAAGTCTAGGTATCACAGTGAAGAGCTCATAAGAACAATGAAATGAAAGTATTCGTAGAAAATACAGAGGGAAGCAAATTTATATCGTTGGAAAAGTGACTTAAGCCGAAATGTCAGGTCTGGACCAATAGGATTGTTGAATCAACAAATATATATCAAGATTACCGGAGAGATGTGGTAGCAATATTTTAAGAGAGAACGAATGGAACACGTAGATATATAAGATAGATTCTGGAGAGAAAAATTCTCTAGCATGATACGATAAACTTACTTTCTTAGCAGCTGACCTCGCAATGGATTCAATAAAATCTTTCCAATTCATGTCAGCGGAGAACACTAGCTCGAGAAGGTGGATCGAGTCACTCTCCTGGAGGAAAACATCAGCAAAAAATAGAGTTAGGAAAATTTACAAACCAAATTGTCTAGCACGAAACATTAAACCACTTGATAAGAAAAACAAAGATGAGAAAAGGTTTGATGTTCCTACTGTGTACCTTGAGATTCTTGACAAAATCCAGAGAAGGTACCTGCAATAAATTCGATCCTGATCAAGCATCTCGTCTACATTCAATTTCTCACCGACATGACGTCGCTTCCCTCTGCTTATTCTACAAATATTTTCATGGTAACTGCAACGGAAGGAGAGTTTTTTTTCTTTGTGGTGACCCGATTACACGAATTTAAGTAAGCGTGCTACTTAATGGGCAAATAGTTTTCACCGTTTTATTAGATAGACGCAATCATCATTTTTGCTCTAACAGATTTTTTGTTGCACTTCCCGCCATGGAACTCTTTTTTCCGAATATTTGCTTCCGTGATAAATACAATCTTCAAACATTTAAATGCAAAGTCAATCGCGATCTTCAGTCTTCTTTAAGCCTGCTTCTCTTTATCATCTTCAATCAGTCATCCACATTTTCAATATCTTTATCCTCTTTTATATTCACTGTCTGTAAACTCTTGCGTTCGAGTGGCATTGTCGCCTTCATTAAGGTTAAACGATTAGAAAAAAATATATATATATGAATAGCGGAAATATGAAAATATTTATAGAATTTAAATTTCTTTTTAGATTTACTCCTTGTCTCCCAAAAATGGTAATGCTAATGGTATTAATATTCGTTTCCCTACAAGGAAATATTTGGCATTCATTGACCGAGCAGCCATTGCTACTTGAGTTACGCTTTTCTTCACTCCCTGGATCTCAGGCTGGGATCAAAGTGTATTATCTGTTCCCCTCATCTCTCGTGGTTATGGTAATATTAGCCGTTACCTTATAAGGAAACATTCAGCATTCATTGACCCAGCAGTCAATGCTGCTTGAGTTACGTTTTTCTTTACTCCCTGGACATCTGGTTGGGATCAAAGTGTAGTATCTGTTCTCCTCATCTCTAATGATAATGGTAATATAGCAGTTCCCTTATAAGGAAACATTCGGCATTCATTGACCGAGCAGCCAATGCTACTTGAGTTACGCTTTTCTTCACTCCCTGGACATTGGGGTGGGATCAAAGTGTAGTATCTGTTCTCCTCATCTCTAACGCCAATGGTAATATTAGCCGTTTTCTTATAAGGAAACATTCGGAATTCATTGACTGAGCAGACAATGCTATTTGGGTTACGCTTTTTTTCACTCCTTGGATCAAAGTGTAGTATCAGTTCTCCTCATCTCTAATTATAATATTAATCGTTCTCTTATAGGAAACTTTCGGCATTCACTGACCGATCATCTGGTACTTATTTTCGTTTGAAATTTATAAAATCTTTTTCTTATAACAATTTTTAAGTTAAATAGGTTTCGCATATTCAGTAGCTGTTATCGCTCATAAAGGTATTGATAATTGCCGTTTCCCTACAAGGAAACATTTGCCTTTCATTGACTGAAAAACCAGTACTTATTTATTGATTTATTATAAAATCTTTTCCGTATCGCAATTTTTCAGGAAAATAAGTTTATTAATAAGGTATTTCCTTACAACAAAACATTTGACATTCATTGACCAAGTAGCTAGTGGTTTTTTTCTTTTTTTTTTTCTTTTAGAAAATTTACTGTCCTCCTCTTGTCTCTCCTCAACCCGAGTTTAATAAGGCCACTCCTTTTAATGCTTTCGACGTATTTAGCAATTTAAATTATTTTAATTAAGGCTCATCGTTCATTGAGTACCGAATTATCCTGACGGGTGTGCGTGTAGCGTAAAAAAAAGAACTTATTCGCGCCAAAATTAACATCTGCCAGCCGTGTTCAAATTTTCGCTGATGTCTTCCCTTTCCCCAATATCCTATGGAAAGACATTGAGTTTATCCATCTCTACTCGGGCTGTTCGTTAAGTAGACAGTGATCTCTAGACTTGGCTGGTAACCAGTCTCGTGAATGACTATTCGGAATCCAAAACCATCGAGGAAGACAATAGGAAATACCTTCGATATATTTCCTAAGCAATTCCATTGCAATTAAAATTCCGGAATCTTTGGAAATAGACGATCGCTTCTGTCCCGAAACGATATGGAATTAAACATGCACATTCATGGATTTCATCCTTTGGCATCATGGTTAACAAGCTTGTCTCGCTAAATCAATAACGAATTATTAGTGTGTTCGATCATCATCCGGAAATCCAAAGAGGAAAACTTATTCAATCATTAATTGAAGAATTAAGATTCATCCGAAAATCCAAATAAGAAAACTATGAAATTATCACGGGTCTTTCTAGTTTTGTTAAAGTTGTTAAGCTCAAATATTTAAAGATGCGACAGGGTAATTTCTACGGTTATTTTATTGTCGTAGAACCCGCCATGAGCTTATTCAATCATTAACTGAAGAATTAAGATTCATCCAAAAATCCAAATAGGAAAACCATGAAATTATCATGGGTCTTTCTAGTTTTGTTAAAGTTGTTAAGCTAAAATATTTAAAGATGCGATAGGTGAATTTCTACGGTTATTTTATTGTCGTAGAACTCGCCATGAGCTTATTCAATCATTAACTGAAGAATTAAGATCCATCCGAAAATCCAAATAGGAAAACCGTGAAATTATCACTGGTCTTTCTAGTTTTGTTAAAGTTGTTAAGCTAAAATATTTAAAGATGCGATAGGTGAATTTCTACGGTTATTTTATTCTCGTAGAACTCGCCATGAGCTTATTCAGTCATTAACTGAAGAATTAAGATCCATCCGAAAATCCAAATAGGAAAACCGTGAAATTATCACTGGTCTTTCTAGTTTTGTTCAAGTTGTTAAGCTAAAATATTTAAAGATGCGACAGGGGAATTTCTACGGTTATTTTATTCTCGTAGAACTCGCCATGAGCTTATTCAGTCATTAACTGAAGAATTAAGATCCATCCGAAAATCCAAATAGGAAAACCGTGAAATTATCACTGGTCTTTCTAGTCTTGTTAAAGTTGTTAAGCTAAAATATTTAAAGATGCGATAGGTGAATTTCTACGGTTATTTTATTCTCGTAGAACTCGCCATGAGCTTATTCAATCATTAACTGTAGAATTATGATTCATGAGTATATTAAGATAGGACAGCCGTGGCATTTTCATGGGACTTTCTAATGTATATGATCTTAGCTTCTAAAAATAACTGTTTTCAAGTTTACATACAATAAATAATTATAAAAATATTAAACTGTTTTAGAATTTTAAAGTTAGGGCCCAGTAATATAATATAATATAAAATAATATAACCCAGTAATATAACGTATTGTTATTTCTTCTGTAGCGTTCGTAATAACCATTGCTGTCGTCTGACAATTCACATTACGACCAATTAGTTGAGCAGAAGAAAGCAAATAGGTAATTATCCAGATTTATTTGTCTTTAAAAACTTGTGCTTTTAATTTGAGCTCGATGACCTTTCTATTCAGGGGAGTATTTTTCTGGATGCGATCGCTGTAAAAATGGTCGCATCTTCGAATCATAAAAGGCAAAATTTGTGGATCTGAAGAACTGTTCGCGAAATACGATACGTTTTTCTAATTAGAAACAACTCCATACCCGATAACTTCATATCGTATCATACTGATAGTAATTTAATTCATTGGACTGTCATTTTTATTATTACATATTATTTATTTATTTGTATTCCTATTCACTGGCGTTAAGTGATTAAAATCCAAGTAGATACGATTTCGTTTTTTTTTTTTTTTTCTGTTTTGGTCTCCTAATTGTGGTTACCGTGGGAAACAGGCATTTCCAGTTTGGTGTTGATAGCCCCACAACGCAGGCAATTTTGTGATATATCTAGCTCGATTCTTTCTGGCATTATTGGATCATATATATAAGAAAACAAACGATGTACTAAATTCTTCTTCTATGTTCTCTGACCTTTGAAAGCATGACTCGCTACATTTTCCTGTCTTTTATAAGTCTTATAAATTTTGTCTTTTTGTCATGTCCCCTCAATCTTTCTCCGCCTTCCATTCATTCAAATTCGCTAGGTAGCTTATGCGTTGTGTTTCTCTGTACCTCTTGCCTTCAATCTGTCTTGTTTGTATCAAATTTTCCGAGCCCTCTTTCTTCATGACGTAACTTAGAAATTTCGATTGCCTCTTCTTCATATTAATTATTAGTTTTTTGTTTATATTTTCTCTGAAACGTGATCGTTGCTTACATGTTCGGTCAATGATATTCTCAGCATCCTTCTGTAGAACCATATTTCTGTTGCTTTAACAATATTCCTTATTTGAAGAAATTGTTCAGTATACACTGCAATATACAGCAGTAGTCATTTTTTTTTGTTTCTAACGAAATTTTCATGCGTCTTATTACTTTACTTAACTTATGGGAAGCATATTACGCTATCCCAGTGCACATTCTGATTTCAGTGTCACATCTTCCGTCCTTTGTTAAAACACTTCCTAGATTTTCAAATTCTTGTATTGTTTAAAATTTGATATCTCCCATTTGCATGTTGAGTTGTTCTTTTTACTATCATGTATTCTATCTTGCAATAGATGATTAATCCTTTGATCACGCTTTCTTTCACTCTCTTCAATATGAGCTCTTATAGTTTCCTTTTTGACTGCTACCAGCACTGTGTCATCTCCATATCTCATGATGATAATATTTTGGCTGCCAATAATGAATCATCGTTGGAGTTGTACCTCTCGCAGAATCGACTATTGGTTGATTATGTTCGGTAAAAAGACATAGGGACAAAACTCTCATCTACGCAACCCCATCAACGGACTTCGGTGCAATGGATAAAATTTGTAGGTGATTTAAAAAAAAAAAACTGCAGGAAAAAAAAATCCAAATCGTTAGCGATGTATTTCAAAATTTGCAAGCTTAGCGGAACGAGTAGTATTAGTTCTCAAAGTGATCGCTTGGCGGCGATAGAGGGTCTTTCAATTATAAACAACGACGGGTGTACAGTATATAAAATACGATAGATTAGCGCATGCGTGAGAAAATATCTGTGAAAAATCAATTGTTTTTATTATTTTTATTAATATATTAATCGTACTGCCCTCATCATGACATCAAAGTAAAAGGAAAGCGTAAAAAGGAAGCGTATAAATCTTAGTGACAAATTACGGATAATTAGATTTAACGGACAACCCCTCTCAATATTAATCCGTTGATGAGAGGATTGTCTCTACTTGATTTTTGTATATTTGCTTAATTCGTTTTCTCTCTGTAGGCAGGCAGTCTGCAGCCAAATTATTCAGAAATTTCTGAAGGATATTTATCGGTTCCTGTAGTTCTTTGTGACGAGTTTTGACAAACGCTTTTGTATCAGGAATAAAACACTGGTATAAATCCTTTTACATTTGATTTGCTCTTTCTGCTATAGTTTAGAGGGGAATTAAAAGCACAGAAATAACTTAGATCTAACGGCAAAAATCTAAATTGGTAAATCTAAAACATGAAACTAATTTTGAAGTCACCATTTTTTCTTTTCTTAGACCGGTTTTCACGCAAGCGCAGACTATCCGTCTCTTTTATAGTTTTTAGAAGGGCATTTTTAGGATTCCCCTTTCAATGCTGCTACAAGTTACAAATGTCAGCTTCAAAATTTTTCGCGCCGACAAAATCATTCGTAAACGAATCAAGCCTAAAAGTAAAGACGACATATATTTAACCATTGGCCACGATCGGAAAACCTTGTAGTTGCGATCAAATCCTACTTGAAAGACAATTGTAACAATTACTCTTGAATTCTGCATTTAGCCTTGTCTGTTTAAATACGGCTTAGGGACGGTAACATCATGGAAGTCGACATTTATGTACGAATCTCTTGAACAACTGTATCGCCTTTCGACTTCCATAATGAACATAAAACCATTTTATTCGTATTCAACCGTGCGAGTGTCGCTTTCTATAAGTCATTCGTGCTGCGAAATATATATTACTGGACAAGGGTGTACCGTATTTGTCGGAAAAGAGAGACTTACACACTATTACACTTTCATAGGATTTTATATGCATATTGACACCGCAGTGGTGAACTACCGTACTATGGAAGGTGTGCGTCACGCTTCATATATAAAAAAATAGTATCAGATAAAACTTCACCCAATTTAGAAGATCAAAAGGGTCAAGGAGTAATAAAACTAAGAGTATAATGTCTATGCTCATGTTACAGAGAATTTATCCACTAGCACATTTAAAGTATATTTTTCTTTACTTGTTTAATTTTAAGTCTGTTCATATCTATTTATCTATCTATCTATCGCAGTTTATTCATATCTATCTCAGTCTGTTTATTATCTATCTATCTATCTATCTATCTATCTATCTATCTATCTATCGCAGTTTATTTATATCTATCCCAGCCTGTTTATTATCTATCTATCTATCTATCTATCTATCTATCTCAGATTATTTATATCTATCCCAGCCTGTTTATTATCTATCTATCTATCTATCTATCTATCTATCTATCTATCTATCTATCTATCTATCTATCTATATATATATATATATATATATATATATATATATATCGCAGTTTATTCATATCTATCTCAGTCTGTTTATTATCTATCTATCTATCTATCTATCTATCTGAAGATCCGTTAGGATCTGACACACAAGGTTTTCTAGATTTTGCTCTACATAGTGTATTGAGTATTTTTTCGTTCTTTATTCTACCGAAGTTTTTTTTTTCTTTTGACTGGACATTGCGGTGTTGATTAATTATTTTCCACCAACATCGATGTCGTTACTTTTTTCTTTTTTTACTGATTTTTATTTCTCCTAATATTGCTTTGTACAAATATAGTTTTATTTACAACTTGTATTATGTTTTTTTTCGCACTGCCCGATTATAGATATTAAAATAATAAAAAAGAATTCAAGAACACACACACACACATATATATATATATATATATAGATATATATATATATATATATATATATATATATAAGATTCGTTGTTGTCCCATGTCGACATTATAAGATATATATGAAAAGTAAACATTTTCCATTTCGTTAAAGTATTAGGTTGGTGCAAAAATAATGACCGTTTTTGACGTTTTTTGCACCAACCTAATATTTTCCCATATATATATATATATATATATATATATATATAGAGAGAGAGAGAGAGAGAGAGAGATAGATAGATAGATAGATAGATAGATAGATAGATAGATACAAAAGCAAAACTCTTCTTTACCAACGCGATTCGTTCGCTTAGGGTGCCTAAGCGAACGAATCGCGTTGGTAAAGAAGAGATAAATGTAAGGATATTATTTTTCAACAAATATTTATAATCAGTGGTTATAATAATTTATAATTTATAAACAGAAGCATTTCAGAGACAGTGGGAGCTTGTCTCCACTATCACCTTTGGCTATGGCAACGTTCGTACATATTAAATATACGCATGTAAATTTTATATATATTACGTGTTTAGAAGCTCCAAAAAGTAATAAAAAACGAAGACGAATTACAAATACTGAAAAGTTTGTAAAATTTAAAAATACATAGCAGACATCTATATATATATATATATATATATATATATATATTGTTATGGTCCGGTACTTTGTACCACGGTGATAGTCCAAGGTAGAACCAATAAAGAAGAACTCGAAGGCGCATATGGAATAACACAGATAAATTACAAACAGGAATATATACAGAGAGGTAGAAACAGTGTTAGTACGAACAATCAGGTTTAGTAGTAATTGTCTGAACGCGACTCGGACTGCCTCTGACTCGACTGACTGACTTGCTCGCTCTGACTGACTGACAGACTCCTGACGGACTGAACTCAGACTTCAGACGAAACTCTAGACTTCAGACGGAACGGTATTTAGTCACCTCCCCACGAGGGCATCATGTGGCACAAGGCCGGTTTAATGTCGGATCTCCGAGCCCGTGGGCTCGGCCAAAAATATGTCCTTTGAACCCGTATAAACGGGTTCAGGGTCGGTTTACCTCCCCGAAAGAGACTCCGCCCTTCGGCCTAGCCTCGTTCGGGTTCCTCCCCACCGGAAGGCAGAGAGTTCAACCGATCAGCCAGACGCCCGACTGCGGACTGAACTCCCTGCTTCCTATTGTTGATGTGCAGTATTTATTACGTATGGAATAGTCCATTATGTTATTATGGGTAAGGTCCCATAACACACACACACACACACACACACACATATATATATATATATATATATATATATATATATATATATATATATATATAATTGTTTATTGAAAATATATAGCATGTACTAAAAATGATAAATCAAGTCGAAGAATGGACGAAAGCGGCAAACTGGCGCCTCATTAACAGCTTCTTTGGGTAGATAGAGCTCGGCAGAACAGGAAGGAAGCCGATCCAAGGAAAGGAAAACCCTGCTTTCAAACCTCCGCTGCCCTGTGGTTAAAACAAAAACACGGAAAAGGCTGTGGTAATAAATCCCTACAGAAAAAACAGAGTGGAACCCCGAAGCCGGTTAAACAATGTCAACTTTCCGGCAGTTCCAGCAGCGAAGCCGTCCCCAAATATAATGCCTTGTATTTATTTGAATCTTGTGGAAACAGACAAGTATCCTCTATATGGCATCGCTCAGGCTTGTGCCGCGGAGATGTCACTTCATTTTCACCACCAAAGGAGAGAATTGTAAGCCAAAGGGACGTTACCTTTATCTCAGGAGATAAACGGATGCCTACTAATATTTATAAACAGAAATGGACGAAAAACCTCGTTAAATTTTAAATTTTAGAACAGTCTACAATAATCTCGTAAATTAATTGACGCTTAACAGAAAATTCGCTGAAACTCCATCTTAAATAATAAGATTTAATTAATACAAAACAAGACTAGTACTGATTGCAGCAAGGATTACATAGGAGAAACATCAAGGAATTTAAATAAGTAGTTATATGAACAAAAATGGATTTTTTTTTTCTTAGATGTTCTCCTATTCTGTTAATGTTGGATACTTAGTAATAAAAGGGATCAATGCAAAAAAAATGAAGAAACTAAAAGAAACCTTTAAATCCAAAAAGATATACAAAAAATGAATTGAAAAGCACAGAATTCCAACGTATCATATATATATATATATATATATATGTTTAAAGATATGTTTAGTTGCTCAAAACTTTTATCACTGCCAGAAACAGACAAAAATTAGTTTTATTATTACCACTCATGATAATAAAAAGTATATTATATCAAAAGAACAATGGAAAAAGTGTACTGGGGGAAAATATTTAGATGGTAATTAGTTGGAGGCTTGACACAGAGTCCTTCTGTTTACATAGAGAAGGCTTTAATGATAGAATATAGATGGCCTCCAGCACTTTTAGCATCCTAACTCAAATTATCACCTAAAAATGTTGGAGGCCATCTACATATATATATATATATATATATATATATATATATATATATATATATATATATATATATATATTTATGATCATTGAAATTTGCTATTTATATATTCCCCCTTTTCCTGTGCTAGTTACATCAACGGAAATATTAGTCTGATGGACACCGAAAGAACGGAATGCGTGAGAGAAAAGATTACTGTGTGTGTGTCTTCGCAAAATATCAACAAACGCGCAATGCAGCAGATTAAATTTCAAAGATTAAAATGTCATGATGTAGCCCCCCACCACCAACTTCTTTCGCAGGTGCAGTTACATCAACGGTAACATCACTTTGAATGCATAAAGTTCGAAAAGCCGAAACGCGCACACATTGATTATTTTCACCTTGTCAGTAATTCCCCTTTCATTGTCCAGGTATATACATATTGTATATCATTTCCCTTATATATATATATATATATATATATATATATATATATATATATATATATATATATATATATGCGTGTGTGTTTATAGATAGATAAATATATGGATAGATAGATATAAACATAATTATATATATAGATAGATATGAAACAGAAATAAATAGATATATATATATGGATAGAATGAGACATATATGAACAGAATGAGATAGATAGATAGATAGATAGATAGATAGATAGATAGAGAATGAACAGAAGGAGATAGGTAGATAGATAGTAAATAAACAGAATGAGATAGATAGATAGATAGATAGATAGATAGATAGATAGATAGATAGATAGATAGATAGATAGATAGATAGATGTGAACAGAATGAGATGGATAGATTGGCATAGATAGAGAGATAAATTTAGAAAGAATGAGATAGCTAAATTGTTTGGAAACAATGTCATAGATAGATAGACAGATAGATAGATGGCAAATATACATACATACATATATATATATATATATATGTATATATATATATATATATATATATATATATATATAGAGAGAGAGAGAGAGAGAAATAGATAAGGATCAGACTGAGATAGATAGATAGTTACGGATCAGACTGAGATAGATAGATAGATAGATAGATAGATAAGCCGACTCA
>OZ010612.1:64176720-64196720 GCA_963932145.1 Acanthosepion lycidas
TAATACTGCTTATTACAAACCGACCATTTATTTAATATGTGTATCTATAAAAATAATGTATAAACAGAATATGTATATATGTATGTGTGTGCGTGTATATATATATATATATATATATATATATATATATATATATATATATATATATATGTGTGTGTGTGTGTGTGTGTATATATATATATATATAACTTCTGCGCAGGGTTCTTGATTGGGCCTTTGGTCTGTTTACGCGATTGAGAGTTCTTAAGTCTTTGCATATTCACAGCAATGGAAGCTCTCTTGACTGCCGTTTGATCTGAGTTTTAATTTGCTCCGTACTTTCCTTTCATCGCTGCAGCATTGGTTCTTTTGATTGCAATCTGGTCCCCTCTGTCCGTGGAGATTTCTTTTTTGTGAAGCATAATGCTGCCGTATACGATAAGCAACAATAAACTACAGAAGAACTCAAACCTAATTCCTACATTGAAGTATATCATCTATATTTAAGCTTACCTTTTAAGAGTTGAACATCATTCCTTCTGCCGCCACTTAATTTAAGTGCAACCTCGAAAAATCTAATGTAATATGAGCTATTGAAAGTTAGAGAGTTGTATCTCTTTAACTGAAAAGTGTGACATAGAGACAGACTGACATTAGCATTTATTATATAGAAGAAGAAGATGATCGATTCAGAATTGTGCCCCTGACATTGGCATTTATTATATAGAAGTTATTTGGATAACAAAAGATGCCTTGCAAAAACCAAGTAAAGATATTAGGAAACAGAACCAATTCTTTTTCTTTATCTCTCTAATATAAACCAACTTCTTTCCTTTTTTCTATATAAATTGCAATTATTTCTTCTTCGATCTCAATTTCACGTTCTAGTTGCTTTCACTTTCTTTCACTTCATATTACTTCAATCTTTCTTTACTTTCTTTCCTGTTCAATATCCATTCCTTTTTAGCACTTTGTCAAAATCTCTTTCACTTTTTCTTCTTTAAGGCGTCTTCTATTATATCTTTATACTTCAATGCCCGTTTATCTTCCTCTTTCCTCTGAAGTATTTAATTCGCGTTCTTTTCTTCCTTCAAGCTCTCATTAACTCCCTCTTCCTTAATTCTTCTTTCACTTTCACTTTCACTTTCTTTTCTGTCTTCAATCTCTCTTTAACTTCCTTTTCCTCTCTTATTCTTCCTTGTTTGACTTGGTTCTCTTTTTCAACTCCTCTTTGACTTCTTTCTTATTCAAATTCTCTTTGATCTTTTCTTTATTCTTCAGTCTCTCTTCTCCTTTTCCTTCTTTAAACTCTCCTTCAATTTCTCTTTCATCTTCAGTTTCTCTTTCACTTTCCTTTCCCCCTCGAATCTTTTTTTCACTTCTTCTTCCTTCTTGAATATTTCTTTCACGTTCTTTTCTCTTTTTTTCTATCATTCTTTCGATTCCTTTGCCTTTTCCAAACTCTTTTTCAATTCGCCGTTAATCTTCACAATGTCCCTCTTGTCACTTATCCAAATATCCCAACGTTATATGGCTTCAAATCCTTCAAAGAACAAACTTTCCGTCAATGTTTCTTTATTTTCGATCTTCTTCCAGATATCTAAGTAAACATGTCTTTGAACAAACCAGAGTTTACCATTCTAAAGAAGTTTCCACGATTTTATTTATTAAAATTTTAATTCTATTTTTTTTTTTTGGAATTAAATATCTTGAAGAACTCTTAGGACAGAAACGTAGGTATTTACTTTGATAGATGGGAATGATTAGAGAGATATTTGAAAAATGATGCCAAGCCAAACTCTTTATCAATATTGCATCGACTTTTCTTGGCTGATCATGGCTCTTCAAAACTTCTATCCAGTGCAGCTTTTGGCAACATCTGTTTTTTTTTTTTGCTATAACGCTTTTTGTTCTGTTTTCTTTTCAAACAAGTTGTCAGTTTCTCGGTGTTTTCGGCGGTCTCTCTTGTCTTCAGGATATTCTATGAGTCAAAATTTGCAGAATATTTCAATATCATATTCCTTGAAAGGCCTCTTTCGCGATTTTAAAGCGCCTTCGTAATTCGGTACCATATATCCATCTTCTATTAAAACTCTTTCAAGAAAGTTATTTTTATATAGTTGTTGGATATATTAGCCTCTCCAATTCATACTTCGCATCTTTTCGCTGACCAAATATACACTCAGTCTTCTCAGAATTGAGGTTAGTCCTTTCTTCCCGTTTTCACGTTTTCCTTTACTACCTTCTGCATCAATGACATTGCATTTATTTTCTGCGTCTGCAATTAAAACTGAGTCACGTGCACGTTTCTTATTGCCAATAATGAATCCTGGTGGGACTTATAATTTTTTCACAAATATCTTTGCTGTAAAAATATATGTGGGAGCAATTGACATAAGCATTTTTATATAACAAAACAACGTTAGGAAATTTAATGACAAATGGAAAAATAATTCGTGTAACGCGTTTCTTCCTTTAGATCGAAGGTAATGTTTATGGTGATGTAACTAAACATGAACACAAAGGAGTGGGGCACTGAAATTTGAAAATTTATAATTTATATTTTTATTTATGTATTTGGATACATAGTTTATAAAATTTCATTTACTTTATTTTTTTTTTTTTTTGCTTATATTTATCAATTTTGTTATTAACTATATCAAATTGTGAGCAAAGATCTTCCAAGAATGGTGAAACGTTAAATATGGACGCAAATTTAATGTGATCTAGTGATTTGTCTCTGCTAATTGCTTTGTCTTTTAATTAAATTATCATTTTAAAATCGAAATTATGGCCAGATTCATTATGGTGAACAATTAAGTCACTTAGTGTTTTGTATTGTAAAATATGCCCTTTGTGTTCATGTAATTTCGTATTTAAATTCCTCAGTTTCACCTTTGCATTCCTTGTGACAATCATTACAGGTGATAGATTAAATTCTTCCTTCAGTTTTAAGCTAATTATTTTGTTTTGTATTATTATTATTTTATTGTTTTAGACATTGTTGTGACAAATTATATGTTAAGGTTAAATTCTTTTCAATTACAGTTGTAACAGAGTTGGTCAGTAAAATAATATATATATATATATATATATATATATATATATATATATATATATATATATTATGCTAAGCATATATACATATATATATTTACCAAAGATCTTTCAGCAAAATTTTACATGCCATTATATTAGCCTGATGCCAATGGTTCTACCGTTTTGTCACAATTATTAACTTCGATGTATCAATTCATCAATATTTAATCATTAAATTAACGTCCCTGTTTTTTTCTCTGCTTTCAGGTAAATGAAACATTACAAAAGATTTTTTTTTTTTTTGAGTCAGTGAATTTTTCATGTCTAATAATTTTGTAATTACCCACCGAGTGCTTGGACGTTTGAGTGATTGATTTTATGTTTTGTGAATTTTTTTTTGTGGGTTAGTTATAGCTGAATCTTTTTAAATTATAAGGATTTTTTTTTATTTTTGCCAATGAAGATTTTTTTATAACAAACATTTTTTCGTCATGAACTTCTTTCTATTTAACCCATAGCTGGGGAGAAGATCGATTCATACCTTTTTCAAGGATATTTTCTTGTAAGTGAATGTAGCGAATTCGAACTCGGCACTCCGATTTCTCCATTTAATCCGCTCTGCATTACACCAACCGTCTATTATCAGGTTCATGGAAGAAAGAGAAAAATTATAATAATTTTTGAACTTCCCATACCCTTTCCATAGAACATTGTTGTATTGCATTATCATTTTAGATAGGGGTATAACGATTAACTCCTCCTGCTTCAGGAGAGGAGAAACGGGTGTTTGCCGCCGGGGAGAAGCGTCTACGACGAAGAGAAAACAACACACCGACGTCGGGGGCAATGGTCTTCATTGCAATCGTGACTGTCACTCATGTGTGGGCCTGTACAGCCATAACAGATGCTGAAGCGCCATCAGCAGCTGAGGCATAACACTTTGGGCGCAGATACAAAGTTCTTCAAAACCGACGAATGTCACGGACGCGGACAAAAGTAAGTCGTCATACATTGCCTGATCATGCGCTTACGACACACTCCTTTCTACAAGCTATCAGTCCCGAAAGACAATGTCTAAGCAGACACACAAACACATAAATCACAAACACACACAGACACACACACAAAACGAATGCAGAGCATCTCATTGTAGACGTGGCTGAATTCCATTGAACTGTCCTCGCCTGAAATGACCCTTGCTGACCCCTGTCCAGTATGGAATTTTGGCGAGAGTAATGATGTGGTTGGGATAAATTTTCTTGTCGTTTGGCGAATTTCCCACTCTTTTTCTTGGAGAGAAGAAAACGAAATGTCCGGTGTTGGAGTTTTGATGGTAGCAAGGCCGATCAATATAGGCAAAAGGTCCATCGATGAAGTATGAGTAACGTATATGGAAGAGTTTAAAATAGATAAGTATGGGGTTATCCATCTGAGAGAGATGTAGATGCGGAGAATACAAAGAGAAAGAAAAAAAACAAGGAAAACAAAAAACAAAAACAAAACAAAGGGCCATTTAATGGCAAAGAAAAAACAACAAACAAAAAAGAAGAAAGAAAGATTTATCGAGTAAAGGAATTATTAATGGGGAAAAGAATTTAGAGAAGTGTGTCAAAAAGAAGAAAAAGCAGAAGAATGATGCAGTCACTAGAAAGAAAGAAAGAAAGAAAGATAGAATGCAGAAAGGAAGAATGAAAGAAATGAAAGAAAGAAGGAAGGAAAAAATAAAGAAAGAAAAGAGTAAAGAGGTCGAAATATGTATAATCAAAAATAATCAAAAATAAAGAATTCAAAAGATGGTTGAACGAAGAAGAAGAAGAAGAAGAAGAAGAAGAAGAAGAAGAAGGAGAAGAAGCAGAATGATGCAGTTACTAGAAAGAAAGAAAGAAGGAAGGAAGGGAATAAGGAAGATATGAAGTAAGGAAGGAAGAAAGAAAGAAAGAATGATATAAAGGAAAGAAAGAAAGAAAGGAAGGAAGGAAGATATGAAGGAAGGAATGAAGAAAGAAAGAAAAGAAAAGAACAAAGGAAGAAAGAAAGAAAAGAAGGAAGGAAGGCAGAAAGGAAGGAAGAAAGAAAGAAATAAAGGAAAGAAGGAAGGAAGAAAGAAAGAAAGAAAGAAAGGATGAAAGGAAGAAAGGAAGGAAAGAAAAAAGAAGAAAAGAGTAAAGAGGTCGAAATATGTATAATAAAGAATTCAAAAAATGGTTGAACGAAGAAGAAGAAGGAGAAGAAGAAGGGGGGAAAGAAGAAGAAGGGGGGAAAGAAGAAGAAGAAGAAGAAGAAGAAGCTGAAAAAGAAGAAGAAGAAGAAGAAGAAGAAGAAGAAGAAGCTGAAGAAGAAAGGGGACAACGACGAATATGTAAAAGAGGCCAATGAATAAGAAGCTGATAAAGATGAAGAAGCAGAAGAAGTAAAGTAAGAAGAAGCTGCAGAAGAAGAAGAAGAGAAAGCAAGAAAATAAACAGAAGAACAATTTGCATAGATACAAGAAGTACATGAAAAAAAAAAAGAGAAGAGGGTGAAAGCGAAGAAGAAAAAGAAGAAAAAAGAGAAAAATAGTCGAGTAAAGAAAAGAAAAAACTATCAAAACAAAAAAGATGAATATCAAAGAAAAGATGTAGCAGTTGATGGAATAAACAAGTTTAAAGTACAATAAAGAAAGAGAGGGAAAAAGAAAAAAATAATTTGATATTAGTCTTATTATTGATGATGAACATGATGATGACGACGACATAGACAGCAATTTACCGCTCCAATCAAATCCAACATGGCTGCTAATCAAGCAAACATTCTTTCAGAATGTCTATAAATGAAGGTTAATAAAAAAAAAAGAAGCGAAAAAAAAAAATGGCGCCTCTAACAGTGACAAGAAAAGAAAAAAATATCAATAAATACCAGATTTACAAACACAGATCAATGAAATAAACATGTAGACGTCCTACCAGTATATTTATTATTAGTGAACACCTTATTAACAACATCAGATATGTAAGACAATTTTTAGCATCAGAAATGTAAACAGACAAGGTGTTATACAATTAGAAAAAAGGTGCATACATTGAGTAGAGAGAAATCTGCGTATCATGTGAGAAGTACCGATAAGTATTTTATTTTTATTTTTACAGTTCCATTATTTTAACCCTTCCAGGAATTTGATCCACATATTTGCTCCACTTGATAGAATTCCTAGTGCTCCATTAACTACAGGTACTGTTGTTGACTTGAAATACTACATACTTCTGATTTTTATATTGAGGTCGTTATATTTAAGTAGTTTCACAAATGTTTTCAGAGATATTTTTATCAGTTCCTGCTGTCAGAAGACGTAAATTTAACATGATTTTTCCCCAGTTACATCTGGATAATTTACCTGGATTTCCCAATTGTTCTGAATCCAAAAGGTGGTTAGCTCCTCGTTAGGTATTATTGGTTGAGTCTGATGTTCCAACTCACTTTCCGAGAGAGGTTTTATTATTATTATTATTATTATTATTATTATTATTATTATTATTATTATTATTTATCGGATTTCTATTGTATAAACATTTCCTTCCGGGTGCCAACTAAAGATCTGAGATCAGAAATGGCTTCACGGCATATTCCGCTGATCATTTTTTGTGAAAAAAAAAAGAAAAGCTAAGACCACACACATTTTACATAGATAAAGAACTTCGTAATGTCTGAGCTATATTTGTGAGTACATCTTTTTCGTATTTTTTAAATGCAGGCTAAACCTGGGATCACTTCAATAAGTTCCTCAGAACCTTTCACAGTCAAACTGGGAGTTCCAAGAATATTTGAAATTAGTGATGTCTTCATGTGCCATATTTTTGTAATGTCCAATTCAAGATCCTTGTATTTTGATAGTTATTTTTAAAGATCGTCAAAGATACATTACAGTCTGCACCAACTGCCATGTCAGTAAGAAAGCACGTTTTGTTTTTGTGGTCTTTGATCACGATGTCTGGGTGATTAGCTTTGATTGTTCCGTCTGCGTGTATTGTAAAGTCCCAAAAAAATGTTACAGGTTTTATCCCCATAACCGCGTCTGGGTGGTGTTCTATGAAATTGTAGATTTTACAGTGCAGCTATTACCCCATTAGGTCGTACTGTGTTTTATATTCATTGGATGCCAGTACCGCGCATCCTGATAGAAGATGGTCATTTTTTTCTGGATATTTATCAGAGAATCTGCATTTTGGCCTAACGCAATTTTTCAGTGTGTGTTCTTGGTCATTTCCAGTTAACAAGGATTGGTCCTGTGCAGCAAGAATAAAACATCCAGTTTCAGCTTTTACTGCACAGGACCAATTATTATTATTATTTTTATTATTATTATTATTATTAATATTATTATTATTATTATTTAGTTGTAGAGTTTCATTGTCAGGCTTACCTGCTGTCTTGATCAACTGATGGTATTTTTAGTCTACCAGAACTCTCCTCAGTATTGTTTATTATCATGTTTTTCTACCAGTATTCTCTTCGGCATTCTAAATCTATTTGCTAATACTGTCTTCTAGATGGATTTAATTCTTTTTCAGTCTTCCACTAATAATAACACTAATTATTATTTTTGTCTTATAATTTGCTCATTTCGTCCAGGTAGCAGGGGGTTGTTGCCGGATGTTAATAATATCAACATGTTCAATTCTCCAACACCGACCTCATTATTCTTAACGACACTACTTCTACCATGAGAGAGACATACTCTTTTATCTAAACTTAATTTCCTACAGTAACGCGTCTCCTGGCAAATCATCTTCCAATTATTCCTTTGCTTGCAAAGACTGTAGAAACATGAATATCTTTTACGACCATAATCACCCTTGACAGTAATTAATCAATACTAATTATTTGATAGGTTTCTGATCACCTAATTGCAGTGAAATCAGCAGGTGAATAATTGTTGATAATCTAGACCTGTCTTGTCGAGGAAATTTTAATTCAAGGATATCCAGATATATTATATTTTATTTCGTAATTCATCTTATAACTTAATGAAAGAAAATATAAAACTATAAAATTAAATTTTCTTTTCTTTTTCACTTAGTAAAAGATTTTTTGAAAATTTCTTTTTTCTCCAGAAGACTAGACTAATAATTATTTCATATTCGTGTATTCATTCGATAAATTTTTATCTACCAATAAACTACGCATACACACGCTAATATATATATATATATATATATATATATATATATATATATATACACACACATAAACACACACACACAATTATATACTTGTATATATATATATATATATATATATATATATATATATATATATATATATATATGGTGACGCAATGCACTATATATATATATATATATATATATATATATATATATATATATATATATATATATATATATACATAGACGTTATTGGGTCACCAGATAATTATTCAAAAATAGATTGTTAAATATATCAGACAACGAATGTCTATTATGTTTGATTGTGAGCTGTTTTATGTTTCGCATGGTGGCTGAAATTTCGGGGGGGGGGCGGAAATAAAGACGAAAACTGTCCAAAATTTGGATATTTTTCTATTATAGCCTTCCTTGTTTTAAGCGTTGGGCTCACATAAGCGATCGACAGAGTGGTTATATAGATATTTAAACAAAGATATTTACCATCAAAGATGATATTCTGTTATGTTGACATAGAAGATTGCTATGCGATGATAACGGCCGTGGAATAGCAGACGCAGGTCGGAAATTGGTGATGCGTTTCTATGACGTCTTGCCACGTGAGTGACCGAAATATTAATACCAGAATAATATATCTAGACGAAATGTAATTGTCGGGGTTGCTTTGTTTCAATATAGATGACCTGCAAAATCTGAAGGTTGTTTTTACTGTGTGTATATGTGAGTATTATTGTGTTATAAACTAATATCTGTCTTATGTTATTTAAAATACTAAGAAATGCTGTTTAATAGAACTAAGATCAGAAAACTTTGTCTTTATTTTCACCCGAAATTAAATCAACCGTACGAATTTCAGAAAGATTCATTAAATAACCCATTGAGGTTGATATGCCGTAAAACAAAATAAACCAAACCAATCTAAACCAAAGAATTCATATTTTATTCATACGAATCTATTCTAAACATCTTGACGGCATTAAATAACCCATTGAGGTTGATATGCCGTAAAACAAAATAAACTAAACGAATCGAAATCAAAGAATATATATTCTATTCATACGAATCAATCTTAAAAATGTTGTCTGCATAGAATAACCAATTGAGGTTTATATGCCGTAAAACAAAATAAACCGAACCAATCTAAACCAAAGAATACATATTCTGTTCATACGAATCTATCCTAAAAATGTTGTCGGCATTAAATAATCCATTGAGGTTTATATGCCATAAAACAAAATAAACTAGACGAATCTAAAGCAAAGTATACATATTCTATTCATAAGAAACTATGCTAAAAAAGTTATCGGAATTAAATAACAAATTGTGGTTGATATGCCATAAAACAAAATAAACTAAACCAATCTAAACCAAAGAATACATATTCTATTCATACGAATCTATCCTAAAAATCTTGTCGGCATTAACTAACCCATTGAGGTTGATATGCCGTAAAACAAAATAAACCAAACCAATCTAAACCAAAGAATACATATTCTGTTCATACGAATCTATCCTAAAAATATTGTCAGCATTAAATAACCTATTGAGGTTGATATGCCGTAAAACAAAATAAACCAAACCAATCTAAACCAAAGAATACATATTCTATTCATACGAATCTATCCTAAAAATCTTGTCGGCATTAAATAACCCATTGAGGTTGATATGCCGCAAAACAAAATCAACCAAACCAATCTAATCCAAAGAATACATATTCTATTCATACGAATCTATCCTAAAAATCTTGTCGGCATTAAATAACCGATTGAGGTTGATATGCCATAAAACAAAATAAACCAAACCAATCTAAAGCAAAGAATACATATTCTATTCATACGAATCTATCCTAAAAATGTTGTTATCATTAAATAATCCATTGAGGTTGATATGCCGTAAAATAAAATAAACCAAACCAATCTAATCCAAAGAATACATATTCTATTCATAGGAATCTATCCTAAAAATGTTAGCGGCATTAAATAATCCATTGAGGTTGATATGCCATAAAACAAAATCAACCAAACCAATCTAATCCAAAGAATACATATTCTATTCATACAGATCTATCCTAAATATGTTGTCGGCATTAAATAACCCATTGAGGTTGATATGTCGTAAAACAAAATAAACCAAACCAATCTACACCAAATAATACACATTCTATTGATATAAATCTATCCTAAAAATGATGTCAGCATTAAATAACCCATTGAGGTTAATATGCTGTAAAACAAAATAAACCAAACCAATCTAAACCAAAGAATACATATTCTATTCATAGGAACCTATCCTAAAATGTTGTCGGCATTAAAAAAAACCTATTGAAGTGTAGTCAAGTGTTTTTATTTAATAAAACTTCGAATTTATAGACCACAATCCCTGCCCGAAGAAGAGAAATACATTGCTATTGCGATATGATATTGATTGAGAGGTCTGTCCCTGTGCTAAGAATTTTTGGCAATCTTTTCTCAAATGAAAGAAAAATACACTTAGTGAGATATGCGTATCTTTTATTCCGGGCTTGTAGACTATTTGTCTTACACTGCAGTCTCTGCAGGTGGTTTTTCTCCGCTTGTATCCGCCTTCAGCAGTACTTTGCATGATAGTGTTGCAGAGAATGTCAAGCCGTTTATCGTGGCCAAACCATGACATCGTCCGAATCTTAACAGTGGCGAAAAGAGATTCCTATTGACGAACAATACATTTGACCTTGCTTAGTATATAGTCCTTGGTTTGCTGCTCCCAGTAGAGGCAGAAGAGATTTCTCAAGCATTTGTTCTAGAACGTCTGTATCTTTTCCGATCTCACCCAGGAATCTCCATGTCACACACAGAAGTCGATAAAGGGATGGGGACGACTATCGATTTGTAGAACACCGTTTGCGTATTCATTTCCATTTCTCCTATCAATCGCAAACTTAATCTTCGATCCGAGCGTAACACAGGTCATATTCTGTTCACATTTGCATCTGTTCTTTTTGCGTTTCGATGCCCGCTTTTTGCGTCATTGTGTAAATATTCTTGCACTTTCTTTCCAAAACACTAGATCACTGAATAGAATATTCAGCATGACTGATTTTTTTACGGGGATAACGTTTCATTGGCAATATTACAAATATTGATAGAGGATTCAATCCACTGCTCAAGATTATGCCTTTTATGTGAAAAATATACAGGAGCACCTACATTTTCCTCTACAGGTCGGCGTTGAAGGAGTCATTTGGTCTCCGGTTCAAGAAAGCGGAATATACATATCTCAGCTTGAACCAATCGGACGTCTAACAACACTGAGGAGTTGTGATACAGTGAAACTGTCTGTCTGTGGATGACTATATATATATATATATATATATATATATATATATATATATATATATATATATATATATATATTATATAATCCCGGAAATACGTTTAAGCTCTCTAGGGAAAGGTTTTTTTTTTAACAAAACAGCAGCTCTTACTGCTATTAAGCATTACTCTTCAAGTAAATTGAATTGAGTTCTCCAAACTGCTGACGTATTACCTCTGGAGAAAAACGTTAAAATTCCTTTCTGCCACGCGACGATGGCCTAGAGGTAATATATCTGACTGATGTCAAATCAGCCGGGTTTCGATCCCAGCTTGAAGCAATCTGCTCACTAAGGTGCTGTGATACAGCCAAACTATCAGTCTGTCGATGACTATATGTGTGTATATATATATATATACGTCAAGTATTGCACATTGAGTGGTAATAAATATGCTCGATATTATAATAACAGTGCTAAAATCTATACAAACAATAACTGTACATTTTGTTACTCTTAGTTTTATGCACGATGTAATCGACAGGGGGGGGGGCCTGTAAACTGGGAGCCTCTAATTTAAATACTAATATTTATACAGTACTGTTAGAATAGTGAAGCAGTCCATTTTTTGGGTGAAAAAAATTATATAAGCTTTAAAATGGCATATATATATATATATATATATATCACAGCTCGTTCCGTGTTGTTAAACATCCAAGTGACGCAAACCAGGATCGAAACCAGACTGATTTGGCTATCGGCAAAAGGAGAGGTGAATATTTACGTATTTGTTTTGAATAAACATGCCACTGACTCAGGGTGGTCGTTTCATAGAAGAGCTTTGCATATATATATATATATATATATATATATATATATATATATATATATATATATATATATATATATATATATATATATATATATATATATATATATATATATATATATATATATATATATATATATATATATATATATAAAAACCTAGTGAGCTCACTAGGTTTATCTAGGTCTGCTCTACGGTTGTATTGAGCTCTTTTGTTAGTTTTTCCTCGTATCGGTTTTTTTCTTTGGGCTTTAAACCTGTATCTGTGCGGTTTTTTCAACAGACTTTCATGTTCCTGGCTCTTTCTTTTTTAAAAAACTTTTTTCCCTCGAGATTGATTTCATTATTGTCAAATCAAAGATTCGAAGGTTTTTCGAAACGAGTATAGTTACCTATATTTGTATGTACATATATATATATATATATATATATATATATATATATATATATATATATATATATATATATATATATATATATATTAGTTTGGTGCAAAAATAATGACGTAATAATGTCGTTTTTTGACGTATTTTCTAACATCAAAAAACGACATTATCACGTCATTATTTTTGCACCAACCTAATATATGAATTATATGCGCTTACAGATACAAAAATGTATTATATTTATATTTTTAAATATATCATTCACATATACAAATATATAAGTATATATATATATATATATATATATATATATATATATATATACACATTTACATAGATATACAAAGGTATATACAAATATGTTATTACAATTTATATCTATAGATTAATAGATACACCTCTACATACATAGAAAATTTGGAGTAGAGTATTAATATCATTATTTAAATTTTACAACTGTCTGTCTTTAATCTGCACCTGACAATTATGTCGTGCATTGAATTTCAGTCTCTCTCTCTAGATATATATATATATATATATATATATATATATATATATATATATATATATAAATATATATATATATATATGCACACACACACACACAGATTGTTCTGGGTAAATTGGCGCCATTTCATATATTTTTGTCCCGCATCACGTTCTTTATTTTTGATTTTGTTGGCTGCACAGTGAGGTAGGATCGATTATTCACAGTCTATAAGAAAAAAAAACGTATCATGACACAGTTCCCTCCGCCAGAAATATGAGAACGGCATGCTTTACCGTTTAGCATCCAAATAAGAACATTTCAGAGTTTTCGTATATCTATCTAAGGACAGTACCGAGGTTTCGGAAAAGAGTTGGATGAGTATAATAGTGATTACAAATGTTTTTGGAGTGATCACTTGCGTTGGCGACATTCCGTATGGAATTATCTTCCCACAAGGCCCAAGAATAAACATGGAGGCCTACATCAAGTACTTTGGGGAGCAAGTGCTTCTCTGGGTCAAGAGGGTGACTTCTGGAAGACATGATGTCTGGCAATATGACTCTGCACCATATCACACAAGCAGAAGAAGCCAGTCATAACTGTCAGACAATTTATCCGACCACTTCACCACTTACATCTGGTCACCTAACTCCCCAGACTGCAACCTCTTGATTATTATGTGTCGGCTGCGTTTGAGCGAGATGTAATGAAACTCCTTCTAACACCAAAGACAAACTGGAGGCAAGGATTACAACATCCTTCATTATCTTAAACAAGGAGACCATCCAGAAGAGTTGCATGAGATTCCGAAGTCGTCTGGAGGCCTTGGTTGAAGCTAATGACGATTTTATTGAAATAAATCTTTTGTATTTTTTGTGTAATTTTGGGAGAGATATCTTTTAAAATGAGCTGTCAGTGTTATTTTCATTTTTACGTCGTTTAGACAACAGTTCATTCATCGCATTCTATATATATGCGCGCGTGTGTGGAAATAAAGAATAAAATGAAGAAGCAGACGAAAAAGGGAGACATAGAAGGATCGATAGAAAAAGAGGAAGAAAAACGCACCATTGATGGACCATTTAATTCGGCCTTTTTCATGCGCCCTCTTTGAAGCCATCGTTTTGCAAGTTGGCGCCAATATATTAACTCCATTCAATATCCTAAGATATATTGCCAATTTTTGGATTTGATCAGTATTCATTTTCAATTCAACAAGAAATGGAATCGTTAGTCACGAACCATAGTATTTTTGTTTCAGTTGTAAAGCATTGCTTCAAAACGAGACATTATTTTTTTTATACTGAAATAGAGATAAAGTCACAAAAATTATTTTATTTAAAGAAAACGCCATTTTTGTTCTAATTCTGTAATTTACAACGCTATTAATACTGTTGTGGTTTGATTTCATAAGTTTTTCGGCATTTAGTCGTTGACGATTTTTTGTATTTGTTTACAACATGTATATGAATATAAAATATTTAATATTGTTGAAGTTCTCGTTAAGTTTTAGTCGGGATTTAAAAACTCTATATTTTGTTCAATTTCGTAAACCAATCAATAAAATTTAAATAAGATGATTTGTTTGGAAAATATTTTGATAAAATTCCTATTTCCTGGTTTAATAACTACTTTAATTTAATTTAATTTTAAAGGACTTCATAGTAAACATTATTTTTTAAGAAAATCTCGTCTTTTAGATTTTTGAAAGCGAAGAATAAATTCTTAGGATTTCTTACTCTTGAGTATGCAAGATACAACAGTATATACGTAAATACTTCTTTCTGGGCGAAATTCTAATATTTGATGGAGTGATTTGTTTATTGTTCTAGCAAAAGCAATGCGAACTGGAAATTTCATTCTTGTATATATAAAATGTTAAAGAAAAGCTAAGCAAAAAATTTAAAAAAAATATAATTTAATGATTAAAAGTACTTTGTATGTTAAATAGTAAAACTTTTAATTTTTCAAAAAAAATGAATGAAAATCTATTGTACAAAACTATCCACAGTAGTAAATCCAACTGTATTTGTAACCTATGACGCGTACGCATAACTGTCCCCAAATTTGCTTCCAATCTGTTAATGCATTAATATTTTAGATGGTGTGACAGACGGACTATCGGAAGAATTTTATATATAGGAAAAAGTATCCCACAATGTGATAATAGAATAATGTCATACATCCTGACGCTTATACAATAACGCAAACCAGTAACCATGTATCTTGAATCACTAATGGACTTCATTTTGAGAGGACAATAAATTAAAAAATAGCTTTACCAAACCTGTGAACATAGAGCAGTAAAATCATCGTCTGCTATGCAACACAAAATTAATGACAAGAAACACGCACACACGCATGAGAAAGAAAGAAGGAAAGAAGGAAAGAAAGAAGGAAAGAAAGAAAGAAAGAAAGAAAGAAAGAAGTAGAGTATAAGAAAGGCGGAGAAATGAGGAGTCTTTAACAAAAGAAAGAAATAAAAATAAAAGAACGAAAGCAAAAACGAAAGAAAGAAAGAAAGAAAGAAGTAGAGTAAAAGAAAGACGGAGAAATGAGGAGTCTTTAACATAAGAAAGAAAGAAAGAAAGAAAGAAAGAAAGAAGGAAGTAGAGTAAAAGAAAGGCGGAGAAATGAGGAGTCTTTAACATAAGAAAGAAAGAAAGAAAGAAAGAAAGAAAGAAAGAAGTAGAGTAAAAGAAAGGCGGAGAAATGAGGAGTCTTTAACATAAGAAAGAAAGAAAGAAAGAAAGAAAGAAAGAAAGAAAGAAAGAAAGAAAGAAGTAGAGTAAAAGAAAGGCGGAGAAATGAGGAGTCTTTAACATAAGAAAGAAAGAAAGAAAGAAAGAAAGAAGTAGAGTAAAAGAAAGGCGGAAGAAATGAGGAGTCTTTAACATAAGAAAGAAAGAAAGAAAGAAAGAAAGAAGTAGAGTAAAAGAAAGGCGGAGAAATGAGGAGTCTTTAACATAAGAAAGAAAGAAAGAAAGAAAGAAGTAGAGTAAAAGAAAGGCGGAGAAATGAGGAGTCTTTAACATAAGAAAGAAAGAAAGAAAGAAAGAAGGAAGTAGAGTAAAAGAAAGGCGGAGAAATGAGGAGTCTTTAACATAAGAAAGAAAGAAAGAAAGAAAGAAAGAAAGAAAGAAAGAAAGAAAGAAAGAAGTAGAGTAAAAGAAAGGCGGAGAAATGAGGAGTCTTTAACATAAGAAAGAAAGAAAGAAAAAAAGAAGTAGAGTAAAAGAAAGGCGGAGAAATGAGGAGTCTTTAACATAAGAAAGAAAGAAAGAAAGAAAGAAAGAAAGAAAGAAGTAGAGTAAAAGAAAGGTTGAAGAAATGAGGAGTCTTTAACATAAGAATGAAAGAAAGAAAGAAGTAGAGTAAAAGAAAGGTTGAAGAAATGAGGAGTCTTTAACATAAGAATGAAAGAAAGAAAGCAAGAAGGAAGTAGAGTAAAAGAAAGGCGGAGAAATGAGGAGTCTTTAACATGAGAAAGAAAGAAAGAAAGAAAGAAAGAAAGAAAGAAAGAAATAGAGTAAAAGAAAGGCGGAGAAATGAGGAGTCTTTAACATGAGAAAGAAAGAAAGAAAGAAAGAAAGAAAGAAAGAAAGAAAGAAAGAAAGAAATAGAGTAAAAGAAAGGCGGAGAAATGAGGAGTCTTTAACATGAGAAAGAAAGAAAGAAAGAAAGAAAGAAAGAAGTAGGGTAAAAGAAAGGCGGAGAAATGAGGAGTCTTTAACATGAGAAAGAAAGAAAGAAAGAAAGAAAGAAAGAAAGAAATAGAGTAAAAGAAAGGCGGAGAAATGAGGAGTCTTTAACATGAGAAAGAAAGAAAGAAAGAAAGAAAGAAATAGAGTAAAAGAAAGGCGGAGAAATGAGGAGTCTTTAACATGAGAAAGAAATAAAAATAAAAGAACGAAAGCAAAAACGAAAGAAAGAAAAAAAGAAAGAAAGAAAGACGAAGATATGAGAAAGGATTAAAGAAAGACAGAAAGAAGGCGAAAAAAAAGAAAGACGGAGAAATGAGGAGTCTTTAACATAAGAAAGAAAGAAAGAAAGAAAGAAAGAAAGAAAGAAAGAAGTAGAGTAAAAGAAAGGCGGAAAAATGAGGAGTCTTAAACATAAGAAAGAAATAAAAATAAAAGAACGAAAGCAAAAACGAAAGAAAGAAAAAAAGAAAGAAAGAAAGACGAAGATATGAGAAAGGATTAAAGAAAGACAGAAAGAAGGCGAAAAAAAAGAAAGACGGAGAAATAAGGAGTCTTTAACATAAGAAAGAAAGAAAGAACGAAAGAAAGAAAAGAAGAAAGAATGAAGTAGAGTAAAAGAAAGGCGGAGAAATGAGGAGTCAGAAAGAAAGAAAGAAGTCATAAGAAAGAAAGAAAGAAAGAAAGAAAGAAAGAAAGAAAGAAAGAAAGAAAGAAGGAAAGAAAGAACGAAAGAAAGAAAAAAGAAAGAGGGGAAGAATTAAAAAAGAAAGAAAAACGAAAGGTTCGTATATGGAAATTCTGAAGAAATAAAAAAGAAAGAGGGTTTGTTTCTAAGATATTATTTATGAAAAAAAGAAAGGAATGAAAAAGTAAAGAAACAAGCAAACAAAGGAAGAAAATAGAAAAAACGAAAAACGTTAAATCATTTGTGTTTAAGAAAAAAATCGAGGAAATGAAACCAAAGTTTGCTGACATTCTAATCACAAAAATGTCATCAAACTAAAAAAAAAATAAACGAAGTCATTTCTTTCAAATTCAAACAAAATTTAAGTAAAGAAAAAATAAATCAATAACAGAATCGAATAAATTCAAAATAGAATAAAAAAAAAGGAAAAATATTAGACTGCCGCACATGAAATGACGCACTTTATAGGAAATAAATAAAACACTTCTGAAATATTAACTAACTTATTTAGTTGAAATATTCACCATGTTGATGAATGACTGACAAGGTACCTCTAAATTCTTGATCCCGTCTTTAAAAAAAAAAAATTAGCCTTTGATATGATAAACAGTTCAAATGCTTCGATTACCTCTTCCTAATTGAAGAATGTTTTATTGCCTATCAAAAGCTCAAAATGCTTAAATAAGTGATAATTAGTTGGAGATATGTCAGGTGAACATGGAGGATGAGGTAAAACAAAAAATACGGACAACAGCCGTAAAAATTAAATTAGTGCAAATAAAGAAATACCCAATAAATACTAATAAAAAAGATTTTAAAAATAATTTTTATTTTTTTATGTATATAAAATATTATCTAACGTGCCCCTGCTTGAATATACGGTCGACCATAGACGACATTATCAGAAAATAAAAGCGTTGCCTATAGTCATATTTAAGTCAGCATTTCCTTAAGATTATGGGGAATATTATGTAACATTTATATGATTACTGAGTACTTAAAATTTATATAAAAAGGCGCTTACCCGACATTTTCTTAAATTATGTCTAAACAGATAAAGTTTCTGTAGAACAACAATAAAGGTTTTGACAAATTTATCATCATTTATTGAGTTTCCAAACAACGGCGAAAAGCGCGTAATCACAGTTCCCGATTTGAAAGGAAAGATTGGATCAGTTCAAGAATTTGTCCAGACACACCGTAACTTCTATGACAAACCCTGTCAAAGGCTTTCAAGATGTGCTTTCCAATGCTACAGTCCGGGCTCAACATATTTTCTCCAGAGTTTGTGAGAATTTTTCCGCAATTACCGTCATTACATCAGCTGTTTATATACTAAAATACTTATTTGACATGTCATACGATAACCAATCAGAGAATGACTATACACGTGAGAGAATGCGTTACGGTTGTGGTTTGTTACTCAAGGGGGTGGCAAACGTTATATTTAGTGGAAAACATGTGTTTGAATAGACATCAATTTTTTTAACAGTGTAAATTTACGTGTATAAATTTATTTAGGAAGCCATTTTGAAGGCCTGTAGAAGAAATAAAACCTTCAATGGAAAGTAATTTAGAAAAGTACTTTATCAAATGAACATTTCAAGAAATGAACTTCCCCCAATTCCTGATTGTGAAAGACATAATAGAAACAATGTTTTCCGTCGACGGATATTGATGAGTTAAGATCAGAAAATGTCATTCGATTTTTTTTTTTCTTTGGAAACGGTTTGTTTTTATGTGTCTCTTCCGAGTCGGTTGCTTTCAGGAACGATAGATTCTTTTTCTTGGCAAATTCATTGACGATTTTTAAATTTGTATCTTGTTTTCTTCGTCTTCCTTCTTTTTTTGTCCAGCAAAATAATTCTTGTGATATTTAATCCAATTTGGTTGCGAAAGGTTAAACTTTTTTGCACAGCATTGATATTTTTCTTGGTTAATTTTTTTTAATTATTTACAGTATCAATTCAATCGTGAAGGAATATGCAACAGCGAATGCAAGAAAACACACATATCTCGCTCTCACTATCCTCTCGCTATCCCCTCTCTCTCTCTCTATATATATATATATATATATATATATATATATATATAAATAATTATTTTTTTTAAATATGATTCCAACACCCTACATAAGAGTTCTCATGTTTCAAAACAAGAGCCAAAAACTTCAATATAATTATTTGAATTAAATTGAATTAAAGTAAGCTTTGTTCCATCTTCAAACTAAATTTTTTGGGAATAACTTATTTCTGAAATTTACGAGTTTTAATAGCAGATTCATTATTGAAATCAAAATTTCCATGGTGACGGCCACATTATTAAGTTTCTAAATAATAAAAATCTATTAAACAATAGACATGAGCTAACGGTTTTTTTCCGGACATCATCAAATCTTTGCATTGAATAATTAGCATATATATATTTTTTTAAATCCATTGTT
>OZ010612.1:64199220-64256720 GCA_963932145.1 Acanthosepion lycidas
TGACATTGCATTTGAATCTTTTTGAGATTAAAGTTGCCTGAAAAGCATGGAGCCGGAAGAGAGTTCCTCGACCGAGAAGTGCTATTAGGTTGGTGCAAAATATAATTTCGTTTTCTAACATATGTTACTATGTTAGAAAACGAAATTATTTTTGCCCAACCTTATAGAAAAGAATCTCTTAGCATACAACTTATGGTTACATCATGCCTTTTCAACTATAAAATGATAAACACAGGGCTTAAACTCTATTTACTAAAGCTCATCAAGATAATTACCATGAAAATATTAATCAAAATGGACAGGGAATGCACGTTATCGTAGAGATGCCAGGTCAAGACCAATAACATTACAGATTCTCCAGTATCTGTCTATATTCCTGAGATGAGGTATTATGTACATTATTTACATTATTCGGATTATTGTCCTCCCCTTTGTCTCCATATTTATTACAACGTTTCGGCCGTTGTACGCACCGGCCTTCTTCATGTGGTTTGAATGTCATAATGTTATCAGATATCTCCTGTTAATTTCACTCTGGAATTTTTCCACTGCCTTAACCGGGTATTGAACTCGCACTCTTTGGGACTTGTCACTGGATCTAACCAATCCCAAGGACACTTGACACAGTGGATAAAGCCGATAGATAGAGCCAGTAACAGGGAAATCAACAGAAGATATCTGATAACTGACATCCATTAAAAACATGGTACGTGGAACTAGAACACTCTACCCCAGTGAGCGACATAAAGGGTACAGTTCAACATTCCGACCACCTGAAGAAGGGCGGATCGTACAACGGCCGAAACGATGTAATAAACATGGCGACGAAGATGAGGATGAGGACAATAGTCCGAATAATGTGAATAATTACAGATTTTCCTTTCTATTTTATCAAGAATCTCTGATTAGAAAGTAGAATTATGAATTCAATGTAACATTTTATGTTTTTGATTTCATGAATGCAGTTTTTCCTTCTTTTTTCCTTTTTTTCATTTTATTGCTCAACAGGGCCCTTAATTTATGTTCAATATCTAATATTTTGCAAAATTTCCTAACTACAAACAAGAAATATGACCCTTTTTTTCCAGTCACCACATTCCTTTGTCTACGTTTGTAATATGGAGAATAAGAACCACGGGACCATAAACATTAATTTTATAGTTAATACACAAAATTTACGGTAGGTATTAATGGAATAAATTAAATGTAAATCAAGTTTTCATTATTTTAGTGGTTACAATATTCCATTGTCGCTATTCTCTTGTCTAATTCATTTAATTTGTTATCCGCAATAGCGAATGAATATACGTGACGTCTGCCACAAAATGGTCTCTGTTAACAATGTAAAAATGCGACGTGTATTTACTTGAAATATTTCGCTAAATAGATAAAGAACTATTTACATTATTCACATTGTTCGAATTGTGGTGTTCATCTTTGTGATCATATTCACGACGTTTCGGCCATTGCAAGCCCCGGCCTTCTTCAGATGTTTGGAATTACGAACTGAATCCTTTATTTCGTCCACCGGGATAGATTGTTCTAGTTCGCAGACACATCTTCCAAGTAAGACTTGCTATGGAGTAGAACATGACTAAGAACTGCGTGTACGCCCTCCCATACCGTTTTGGCAAGAGATATAAAAGAGACCCACCTTAAGATAAGACTACAGGAACACAGTAAAACCCTAACATGAACGGAAATAAAAAATATCACGCTTTGCTGACCATATATGTAGGGAATAGGGTGATCCTATTCTCTATAGGATGAGGTTGAAATAACAAAACCACTGGAAAATACGAAAACTTAAAGAATCAGCACATATATCCTAGGGAACGAAAATCTCCTAGGGCGGCCAAGCATAGACATGGATACAATATGAGAACCAGTAATATGGAGAGTTAGAGAAAAACTATAATAACAACAAATTATAATATGAGCTCTGGTAAAACATGGGGTGTGTGAGAAGAGATGAATTGATAACTATCCTAAGAATATGTGCGTGTAGACATAAGGATTTGATCTCGGATCTCCAATTTCAACTTGGTATCCATTACACTACACGCACATTCAAGCTTACTGCACTTGGTATCCCTAAGCGGATATCTGTCTAGGTAATGACCATGGTCGATGTTGCTTAAAATTTTTGATCGTACCAGAACCGGTGATTTAACTTTATATGACCGTAAGGCACACCAGCCTCATATCCAAGCTTACAGGTCCTGGTTTTCCCACGCGGTCACCTATCTAGGTAATGACCAGTAACATCGTTGCTTAACTTCGGTGTTCATACGGGAAGAGGTGTTTCAACGCGATATGGCCGTAAGCCACACCAAATGCACATTCAATCTTACAGCACCAGATAGTTCCAAATGGTCATCAATCTAGATTATGACCAGGCACGAAGTTGCTTAACTTTTCTGATCATACGAGGACCGTTGTTATAACGTCATATGACCGTAAGCCACACCACCCGCATATCCAAGCTTACAGATCTCGGCATTCACAAGCGGTCACTTATCTAGGTATTGACTAGTCTCGACGTTGCTTAACTTCGGTGATCTTGCGAGAACTGGGGTTTCAACGTGATATGCCAGCTATCCTGTCTCCCTTGCCTTCAATATGCCCTGTGAGTATCAGTTTTCCAAGCCCTCTTTCCTGATTGTGTACCCTAGGAATTTAAACTCTCTCTTTCTGGTGTTAAGTGTCCATTTTGTTTCGATTGGCTCTGGAACGTCATATTTGTTCACATGCACAGTCCATGGTATTCTCCGTATTTTCCTGAAGAACTTCATTGCCTCAAAGTTCTTCATCTGTGCAGAGATGGTCTAGTATTCAATTGCCATATACGAGGATTCAAATGACATAACAGTTCATTACTGTTTTCTTTGTTTCTAACGATATATTTCTGTTTCTTTATACTTTGATTAGCTTTTGGAAGGCATCTTTCGCCATCCCAATGAACTTTCAGATTTCGGCATTGCACTCCGCGTCATTTTTTTTTAAGACACTTGCAGGATATTTAAAGTGTTTCTTCATTTGCGGAGCTTCAATATGGAATTGGCATGTTGAGCTGATTCTTTTGTTGACAACCATGCATTGGGCCTTTGATGCATTCTGTAGTTGATAGTTCTTTTTTTCGCGCTTTCCTTCACTGCCTTCAGTAGGATTTTTGAAGTTCCATTTCTGTTGTCTGCTATCAACACTGTGTCATCGGCATAACCTATTTTGTTACAATTGTATCCGCCGAAATGAATCCTGCCAGGGTTTCTAAACATTAACTCACACTTATAAGACTGGGATAGGTGTAAGTTTATTTTGTTTTTCAGAAATTTTCCAATCTCAGGGTCTATTAAGCCGTTTATTTCTTTCATTTTACGACTAAAACCTGCCATGTGACACACATTGTAACCAACCAACCTCATTCTATCTGTGTTCCATTTGTAAGAGGTAAGTTCCACTCGAGCAGCTTTTTCCAATGGATTGCTATTCTGTGGAACCGACTCTCAATAGCGTATTTTTCCGCTCTCAATTTAGGGTTAAGAGTTAACCGTTATCTTCCCATTATATATGCATAAAACTGTGCCTCTTACTCTGTTAATCTTTTCCTCGAGTGGCTATCGGGCCTTGTACAGGGTGAACATTAAACAAATTACTATACCAAGAATTTAAAAATAAAACCAAAATTAATATCGAAAGTGACAGCATCCAGTTCTTCTCGCTATTTATTCCATTACGGTCGGGAAAGTAGTTCTAATGGTAGTCGTCAAATTATTTATCGTTAAATTAAAATCAGCGGATTTAATCAAAATGAAAATTATTTTGCCGCTCTTTCAGTTCTTATTCAATAACCGAAATATTTCGTTCGGTTTATTAAATAAAAATAAAAGACACTTATTTCTGGTGTTCATTTTATGGACCGATATCGCCATTTTGTCCCGTTGTCGTCTGCTATTATTCTTGTAACTTCACAAATTGTTTTTCCCCTCAACAATTCTTTTTTTTACTTTTTCAGCAAAAAACTGCTTTCGCAGTCGTTCAATTAATTGAAATTATTTCCAATACGAAAATTCTCTAAAGATCCGCCTTAAATGTTTATTAACACGGCAAATTGAAGCTAGCCTATAACACTTTAGGCCTAATCAGTAAAACGGAGACACAAATAAATAAATGTATATTAACCACTGATTCTCATGGTTGATATTAGGCGAAATACTGGAGTCGGTCAAGAGATAAGTTGCTTGGATATATATTAATTGACGATTGCATCTCTAAGTATAAAAGATTTTCTTAAAATGCTGTATGTATCTGTGTATAACACGACTTTACGAACATTACGAACCCTGACATTTTTGGCGCAAATTTTATCCCACCTCCTCTGAAAAAGTTATTTGTGTATAATGCAACCATCCGCTGAAAATGCATGATTTTTAACCTCTTAAAAAATGCCTCTGTATAATGCGAGTTTTATTCTTTGAGTAAAAACTGATCATAAAACTCAAGGTTCTTGATAAGATCCAGAGACGGATATGCAATGTAATTGGCCGTGATCTGGTATCTCGTCTGCAGTCACTCTCTCACATACGTGCCATTGCCTCCCTCTATCTTTTTTTACAAATACTTTCATGGTAACTGCTCCGATGAGCTGCTTTCTCTTGTTCCTAGACTTGATGAATTTAAGCGTTCTACTAGGCTGGCATCTCGCTTAAACACTTTCACTGTCCAAACTGTTAAATGTAGCCGTCTCTTCTACTTCCCTTCATCCTTTCCTATATTACTTCTATTTGCTCTCACTCCAATTCTTTGTAACCCCTTGTGTGCTAGTGGCTTCCCGTCTTGCTTGGGGTGAATCGCTTAAAAAAACAATAACAACTAGCACTGTCTTTGAGCATATATGGTACGTTAAATGCTAAGAGTTTTGAGCATTTTGATAGGTTTTATTCGTAAGGGTAATGGTAATATTCGCCAATTTCTATCAAGGAATAATTCTTCATTGAATGACCTAGCAGACAGTCATGTTTCTGTTTGGAATTGATAAAATCTTTCGCTTAAAACAAATTGTTTAGGAAGAAAGTTTTATCAAGTCTAGTAGGCTGCTATTGTTATTTGTTGTATCGACGGTGTTTTTTTTTTCCTTTCCCTTTGTCTGATGTTGTGTGGAATGTTAGCATTTTGATAACGTCATTATTTTCTCTTTGAGTTGAATGCTCTAACCATTTTACTGCTCTTAGCAATCTTCAAGTATTGTAGCTTCTATTAAAGATTCTGATAGAGTTCTTTGTGATTCTGTAGCGCCAGCCGTCGAAGTTGGAAAAAGAATCGTCTTTGTTGAAACCATCCCGCCTCATTCACTCGGATATGTTTTTATACATTTATCTGAGAAAGAAGTTGTAACAAGTTTAGATATTTTTGAACAAGCATTCCGCCATATATGGTATCCATATTATTAAAGTCTGGATCGGAGGAGACTCTTTGACTCAGGTTTTTAAGTTAGTCTTTTGGTTTTGAAGCAACTTGCGGTGTTAGGTGAAACGACCGTTATCTCAGTATGTTTTCAGTTCTACATTTGTTATAGATGGGCCATACATACAATTTCTAGTAAACTGCATTGCACAACCAGGAATTTCTTTACAATATTTAGCAAAATGCGAACAGATTATCATTTTAAAAATACTAGAACCTCTATATAATAAGACCAGTCAGCCTTCCTTCTGTAAGCAAAGGTTGACTGGACTAAGTCTTTAGGCTGATAATGATGTTCTTACATATATATATATATATATATATACACCTAGTGAGCCAGACAAACCTAACTAGGTTTCACCTAAACGGATCGTCAGGGAAAGTATACTTTCCCTGACGATTCGTTCAGGTGAAACCTAGGTAGGTTTGTCTGGCTCACTAGGTGTATCTAGGTCTGCTCTACGATTGTATTGAGCTCTTTTGTTAGTTAGTTGTCTACTCGTATCGGGGTTTTTTCTTTGGGCTTCAGACCTGCATCTGTGCGATTTGTTCGACAGTAGTTCATGTTTGTAGCTCTTTCTTTTTTTTAAACCTTTTTTCCCTCGAGATTGATTTGATATTTGCAAATCAAAAATTCGAGGGTTTTTCGAAACGAGACTATATATATATATATATATATATATATATATATATATATATATATATATATATATATATATATATATATATATATATAGTCAAACCTAGAGAGCCAGGCAATCCTACCAAGGTTTCACCTAAGCGGATCGTCAGGGAAAGCTGATATATACAGAGAGAGAAAGGGATGATCTGAAGTTCGGGGTTCGAAACCAGTTACTTCTTATTTGTTATCTTTATTTTCGCTTATTGCTTTTTTTCACTTCCTATCTTTACATTGATTCTATTTTATTATCATTGCGCCCCCATTTTTAGGGTCCTGTTTATGCATATATATATATATATATATATATATATATATATATGTTTACATTTGCTCATATTATTTTAGACATATTTGATCATGTCTGCGTTTACAGTTATAAAAAAAGATGGCTAATCCATGAGGGTAAGGATCAGATGTGACTAGCAGAAATTACCAAAATTCATAAGACACAATGTATTTTCAACTCAGGAGCAATTTAAACTCCAGGCAGTCTTAAAATGTTATTTTTTTTATTTTTAAATTTTTTATTTTTCTTATTTTTAAATTTTTCAATCGAACTTTGGAATATTCCCAATCTCAAATTTTTACGAGACTATTTAAAAAAAATTATGTTTTTTTTTTTATTTATTTATTTATTTTAAATCAATAAAAACTTTGGTAACTTTTTCGATGTTCTTTATATGGACGCTGTCCGTGCGGGCATCATTATTGACTTTGTCCTGATAAGAGGTCGATATTCCCAAAATCAAAGCAATTATGACTATTCTTCCGAATGAAGAATTTACCAATTCTTTTGATGATTCTTTTAAACCTTCCCCGTATATACGAATGTATATTTTTCAGACACGGACGGATAAAAACGTCGAGAACATAACGTTCAAAAAATCAGCTACAGACGTGTTTATACGTCGATCTTTATACGTCGATCTTTACTCGTTTTATACTTTTCTCAGTTTGAAACGTGTCCAGTTGTCAACTAATACGTCTGGCAGAGGTGTTCGCGCCCGCTAGGATAATTGAAAGTACCTCCGTTTCTTAGTTACTATATTGAAAACAAAAAAGATTCGTCGGAAAATGAAACTTGTCATGTAAAGTGTTAAAAAAGACACAGACACGTACATGCACACACATATACATTTACACACACACACACACACACACACACACACACACACACACACACACACACACACACACACACACACACACACACACACACACACATATATATATATATATATATATATATATACGACTGTCCCGTCGAATTAGACGTACGAGTGCCAAGAAGATGAGTTCCTAGGAAACCGACAGCCCAAAAACAGCACATGAGATTTGATTATAGTGGTGAAGGTTTCGTGTAGGACCATCCACACTTTTTGAAGGCCGAATACTCTGCATGTTTTATATTCAGAGTTGTCCTTCTCCTAGACCAGTTGCCATCCAAGGCTATAGAACCCAGTCGCCAGTAAGGAGGCACGGTGGAGTAATGGTTAGCGGGTTGGATTGAGGAATCGGAGAGCCGGTTTCGAATTCCAGTAGAATCCATTGCATTCACTTACGTGCTAATACCTTCTACCTCCAGTTACGGGTAAATACCAGGATATATATATATATATATATATATATATATATATATATATATATATATATATATATATATATATATATATATATATATATATATAGAGAGAGAGATTGATTTGAGTCTGTGTGTTGATATCAATGTCCATATATATTACTAAGTTTAAAAAAAAAAATAATAAATCAGAGAAGTGATTTAGCTATTTTTGCCGTAACTGTCATAAATTTAACTTAAATAATATTTAAATATAAAATTTTCAAAAATCGTAATATACATATATATATATATTGACATGTAAAAATAATTTTACTTACTGTAAGTCATTCTAATAAATTTACTTCTTTTAAAAAGGAATATACTCTATTAAAACTAACAGTCAAAATATTTTAAAGTTGTATTTGAATTGTAGTTAAATAAAACGAATTCTAACCTAAACATCTTTTAAAATTGTAATTAAATAAAACGTATTCTAACCTATAGACCTCCCTCTAAGTACTACAAGCACTTAAAAGAATCCAATAAAACACCTACAGTAAAATGAAATTAATATGAAAAGCTAGAAGATCCATGTCCATTGTACTTACATGAGAAACAATATATTACTAGGTTTATATAAAAAATAAAAGTTTACTAAATCAGTGAAATCAGTTAGCTATTTTTGCCGTCATTGTCATAAATTTTACTTAAATAATATTTAAATATAATTTAAAAAAAATTGTTACCTAATAATATACATACTTATACTTGATCTGAAAATAATTCTATATAATGTAAGGGATTCTAATATATTTACTTGTTTTTAAAAGGAATATAGTATATTAAGAATAAAAAGTGAAAATATTTTTCAAATCGTAGTTAAATAAAACGTATTCTAACCTAAACACCCACCAAAAATCTTTAAATATACAGATAGGAAAAAAATGCCGTCAAATTTTTTTGCCGTTAACAATAAAATTTTTTAAAAATCCACATGACATGCATTTAACGGATGTTAGATTTCATTGAAGAATACATCCCTACCCACTACCAAAACGTAACTAATAACTGATACATCAAAATACAAACATAATGAACACGCAAACACCCCTTGTCTGGTTGAAGTGGATTTCTCTGTATCCTTGGAAACGTGAATTATGATTTTTGCTGTGTCTTTAAAACCCAGTAATTTTAAAAGTTACTCTAAAATTCGCTTGAGGATGAAATGGAACTAATGTGTTTAATTACAAAATTAAATTCGGAGCTTTCAGCTTCCATCTTTGAAACATGGTTAGAACTGTGTAGCGAAAAAAATCATATTTTAAATCAATTAATTTATAATATTAATGCTCTGTAAATTTATATTGAGCACTATTTTGTAAAAATAAAAGTATCTATAAGAACACCGGATTATATATCTTACTGTTCTTTCTTAATATATATATATATATATATATATATATATATATATATATATATATATATATATATATATATATATATGTGTGTGTGTGTGTGTAGATGACGTATTATGGAGACTATTTACATTATTCGGACTATTGTCCTCATCTTTGTTGCCATATTTATTATTACAACGTTGCCATATTTATTACAACGTTTCGGACGTTGTACGCTCCGCCCTTCTTCAGGTGGTTGGAAAATCGAACTTAACCCTTTATTTCGCTCACTGGGGTAGACTGTTCTAATTCCACGTGCCATGTTTAATGGATGTGAGTATTCAGTTATCTACTGTTAATTCCCCCCTGAAAGTTTTCCACTGCCTTAACCGGGTATTGAACTCACAATATACCTGGTTAAATAAATAGCGTTGCTGAGTACAATGGGTAATAAAAAGAGAAGGATTGAAGGAGACAAAAGATGGGTTTTGACGTTGCATTGTACTTTACCAGAAGGGAAGATATAGGAAGTGATTTCCACAGACGAGATGTGCGAGAAGAAAAACTATCTATCTATCTATCTATCTATCTATCTATCTATCTATCTATCTATCTATCAATCTTTTTCAATCAATTTCCTCCAAGCAAAATGATAAAAACCACTACGTTGCAAAGGGATTACTGAAAGTTAAAACAACCAAATAGGAAAATAAAAAACAGACTTCACGTAGACATAAGATGACACTAGACACTGCATTTAACATTTTTGCAAAGTAAGCTGGAAAACATGGAACCGGAAGGGAGCTCCACACGTGAGAAGTGCGATAAAAGAAACTGTTAGTGTATAATTTACGCCTACATCTAACCAGCTCAAGTGTAAATTGATGACATCTCGACGCCAGTCTAATACTGCGTTAAAATTTAAAGAGTCTAGGTACCACAGCGAAGAATTTACGGTTTCATCTAGCCATTTGAAATGGAAAATGATTTCCACGGTCGAAGAATGCCAGAGGAAAAACTAAGATGACACTAGACATTGTCTTTAAATTTCTGAAGAGCGTAGTTTACAGGAATGTCAGTCAGTAATGTGACATGCGTGATACACCCTTAGGCGATCACGTATCTTTCGATACGTGACTGACGGGGCAGATTTCTTCCCGCAGTAGGTTGGCATTTCTTTCTACGGTAGACTAGTCTATAGAAGCCGGTCTGTCCTGCTATTTACCCATAGCTGGGAAGAGAAAAAGAGGATTGATATCTTTCCCAAGGGTAGTAGCACGTAAGTGAATCTAATAGATTCGACTGGAATTCGAACTCGGTTCTCCGATTCATTTATCCGAACCTCTATCCATAAGAAACTGGATGAGAGTTACCATGTACACTCTCATGGTTAATTCCCTATCTATTTTCTGAATTTTTTTTTTAATTCATCATTTTCATCACACATCGAAATCACCCGATGTAAGGTAGTAAAGCCACTGAGATACAAAGGGTCACAGGCTGTGGAACAGGTAGAAATAGGAACTTTGCTAAGGAGCGTGATCAAAAGAAGGCGAATCAGATACCGACTCACATAGCATATACATTTTTGCAGTATTTTTTTTTTAGTAGTTTGGAAGGCATAGAACCGGATGTGAGTTCCACAAGCGAGAACTGCGAGAAAAAAAAACAAACTGTTACAGTCCTTTCACCGATGTGTTTGTTTTTAGTAATAAATTTAGATTAGTTGCGATTCCTTATTTACTCCTCGTCACACGAACTTTTTTTTAGTTTTACCGTTTCGATTATTGTCATTCCAAGGAAACTTTCTGAAGAAGTATTGGACAAAAATAGTCCCTTTCAAAGATATGTTGGGCAAAAATAGTTCTGTCATTCTCAAAGATATATATATATATATATATATATATATATATATATATATATATTATTTTTGCACCAACCTAATATATATATATATATATATATATATATATATATATATTAGGTTGGTGCAAAAATAACGACGTAATAATGTCTTTTTTTGACGTTAAAAAATACGTAAAAAACGACATTATTACGCCATTATTTTGCACCAACTTAATATATATATATATGTGTGTGTGTGTGTGTGTGTGTGTGTGTGTGTGTGTGTGTGTGATAAATGCGAACATCAGTCTGTCACTGTGTCAAATTTTTTCAACTTTACTTTTAAAGGCCGTAGCCCAACATATCACACCACTTTGGAATCAGGCCGACTCCGTGATCAAATAAAAAAACATCCGAGCCGGATCCGAACGGGCGATCTGATACTTTTGAATCCTCAAATTTTCATTACTGCGATTGTTTTCGGATTCCACCACCTTGACTTCTACTGATGAAAACAATTAAAGGGACACAACTCTCTAACTTTCAATAGCTCATGTTCAAATGAAAAAAAAACTGTTCTCAAATCACAGTGTTCAAAATAAAATCGTCCGTGTTTTCAACTTTACGCTTATCGTAGGCCAACATATACTATTTTGAAATCAGGACGACTCCGTGAGCAAAGTAAAAACATTCTGGGCTGGATGCGGTCCGGACACCAAATCCTGAAATTTTGGATTTCCAAGTTCTTATTACTGTGATTGTTTTCGGCGATTTTTACGTAATTTTTTTTTTTTTTTTTTTTTTTTTTTTGCGATTAATTTTTTGTAAAATAAAAATCGTTATAACTTGGAAATAAATTTGGCAATAATCTAAATTAAGTGCGAAATCCAGCAAAAATCAGCTATGAAATAAAAAATAATTATTTGTACGGAAAGGACCAACGTACATCAAACTGACTTTAAATTAAGTGGACTTTTAAAAGGTTAGTTTAAATATAGGCAAGTGGCCGCATGATACGGACGCCCCGGCCATATATATATATATATTTTTTTTTTCCATCTCATCTTATTGTTGCCAGAGGGGATATTTCTTTTTTTTAATTTTTCCATTACAGGTACCGACCGCCTGACGATTGTATAAACGAATGAAACTGAGTCTAGTGGTCAGTCAATGTGCGCTAAGAGTTTAATTCGGAATTATATATATATATATATGTATATATATATATATATATATATATATATATATATATATATATATATACACTATTATTATTATTGTTGCATGCCTACGGACCATTGGGTATATCCCCATTCACATAAATTAAGTATTAAATAATATATGTTGGTCTGCAGTTAGGGATTCGTCTCCAGCTGTGCTGGTTAGACTCTCTGCTTCATGGCAGAGAGGATGCCCAGACGAGGTTTTGTCGAAGGGCAGAGTCTCGTCTCAGGAAACAGCTACATGACCCCGTTTTATACGGGATCTAGGATACCCCACATTAAATTCGGCCTTGTGTTACATCTGACCGAATGGGGTGTTTGGTAGATATCCTGCAGTTCGTGATTCATTGTGGAATTCATTTGACTTACTTCTTCCATTTGACTAATTCTTCTACGCGCCACTGGCAAATCTTCTATGTGTTGTTCTTGTCTTAAGTATTATCATTCATTAACAACGTTCGTTTGATTAATCTTTTCAGTAACCATCCCTACGTTACAACAATTATTATTTTTACTATTATTATTTATTATTATTACTATTATTATTATTATTATTTTTATTATTATTATTATTATTAATTGTGACTCGTTGCAGGTTTGGGTCGACAAATGCCGAAGCGCACGCAACACAATGGCCTGCATCAACTTTACCAGATCTTACGGTTCCAGAGACAAAACCATCGGGATATGGAGGATGAAGAATTTGTCAGTAAAATGTTCTTATTCTTCGACATGAATGGTAAGATGTGATTCCAAATTCGTTCGATTTTTTTTTATTTCTTCTACGTTATCAAATAATTCTCGTAATAGACACATTTCGGGTGCATATCATTTTTTCTGGATCGAAGTAGGTTACTTATTAAGATGAAATATCCAAGAACGATAAAGAGAGGTTTCTCAGTGCTAGACAGTTGCCAGTCAGGGCGAAAAGAAATTCTATAAAAGAAATAGTTTGTACTAGGTGATCCTTAAGACCCTAATTCATATTTAGGAATAAACTGCGCTTTGTATAGTAAGTTATCTAAACAAAAATGTCGAATTTTGACTTTCGGGCGAGCATAGAAAAATGTCATTTTGTCGAACAGGGGACGCTTCAAATATTTTTTTAATGGATTAATGCTGATATTTATTCGTTTTATGGGTTTTTTTTTTCTCTTAAAATTTCGCTCTTCCTATTTTTCTTCCTTTTTTCTTATTTCCTCATTATTCTTTTTTTTTATCCATTTCACCCCAAGCCACTAGTACGCAGAGGGGGGTTACAGTGTGTGAAGATGGGGGTAAAATACAGGGTAAAAGAGGAACCGAGGAATGGATAAAAGCTGAACGCTTTCAAGAAAATGGAAGATGGCGTTTGACATTGCATTTAAATTTTTGAAGATTGTAGTTATCAGGGAAGCAAGGAAACAGAAGGGAGTTCCATAGGCGGGAAGTGCGAGAAAAGAAATTGTCCCTTTGTAAATACTTCCGCATCATTATCTTACTTTTTTTCTTTCTCTTATTTTCTTTCTTTCTTTTATTTTTCTGTCTTTCTTTCTTTCTTTTTTCACTCTTATTTTCTTTCTTTTTTCTTTCTTTCTTTTCTTTTATTTATTTATTTATTTCTTCCCTATTCTTTCTTTCTTTCTTTCTTTCTCAATGTCTTTCTACTCTTTATTTCTTAAAACTTTTTAATACCCTTCTTTCTTTTTTCTTTCTTTCTTTCCTTCTTTCTTTGTTTTTTCTTTCTTTCTTTTTTCTTTTTTTCTTTCTTTCTTTCTTTCCTTCACTCAATGTATTCCCCTTTTCCTTTCTTTCTTTCTTTCTTTCTTTCATTCATTCATTCATTGATTCATTCTTTCTTTCTTTCATTGATTCAATCATTCTTTTTTTCTTTCTTTCTTTGATTGATTCATTCTTTCTTTCTTTCTTTCTTTCACTCAATGCATTCCTCTTTTCCTTTCTTTCTTTCTTTCTTTCTTTCTTTCTTTCTTTCTTTCACTCAATGCATTCCCCTTTTTCTTTCTTTCTTTCTTTCTTTTTTTCTTATATTTAAATATCCGTCCTTTCAAACTTCTTTTGTATATTTTTTTTATTCTCTTTCTTTTTAATTTTTCATTCCTTTCTTCCTTCCTTCCTCATTCATATTTCAACATCCTTCCTTTAATTCTGTTATTAATACCTCCACTTCATCCTCTTTCTTTTTTTTCTTTCTTTCTTTCTTCGTCATACTTTCACATTAATCATTTATTTGTATTATTAATACCCCCTCCTTATTGCCTTTCACACTTTCTTTATTTTTTCTATCTTATTTTCTCTTTCTTTTTTTCTTTCTTTTTCTTAATTATTTGTTTCTTGTATGTAAACCCTCGTCCTTTCAAACGCTTTTAATATACACTTTTCTTTCTCTTTTTTTTTATGTTTTCTCTTCGTTCCTTTCTTTGTTTCTTTTTCCAAATTCTATGTTTAATTTTATTCTTACTATCACCTCCTCTATTTCCTCTCTTTCATTCTACCTTTCTCTCTTTTTTCTACTCCTCTTTAATTTACACATTATCCGTTTAATTCCATTATTAATATAAGCTCCGTTTCAGTCTCTTTCTTTTTACCTTCCTCTCCTTTACTTCCTTCCTTCTTTCTTTCTTTCTTTCTTTCTTCCTTCTTTCTTTCATTCATTCATTCATTTTTTGTTTCTTTCTCTCATTGATTGATTCATTCTTTCTTTCATTCTTTCTTTGATTGATTTATTCATTCTTTCTTTCTTTCTGTCTTTCTTTCATTCATTGATTCATTCATTCTTTCTTTCTTTCATTCATTGATTCATTCATTCTTTCTTTCTTTCTATCTTTCTTTCATTCATTGATTCTTTCTTTCTTTCTTTTATTCATTCATTCATTTTTTTCTTTCTTTCTCTCATTGATTCATTCATTCTTTCTTTCTTTCATTCTTTTTTTATTTCTTTCTTTCTTTCATTGATTCATTCATTCGTTCTTTCTTTCTATCTTTCTGTCATTCATTGATTGATTGATTCATTCTTTCTTTCTTTCATTTATTGATTCATTCATTCTTTCTTTTTTCTATCTTTCTTTCATTCATTGATTCTTTTTTTCTTTTTTTCATTCACTCATTTTTTTCTTTCTTTTTCTCATTGATTCATTCTTTCTTTCTTTCATTGATTCATTCATTCTTTCTTTCTTTCATTCATTGATTCATTCATTCTTTCTTTCTCTCTTTCTTTCATTCATTCATTCTTTCTTTCTTTCTTTCATTCATTGATTCTTTCTTTCATTCATTGATTCATTCTTTCTTTCTTTCTTTCTTTCTTATATTTCCACATTCTTTAACTTTGTTTTAACATGTTTTTCCTTCTCTTTTTTTACTTTCTTTACTTCTGCTTCCTTTCTTTTTTCTTTTTTTTTTTTTTTTTTGAACTAGAACAGTCTATCCCAGAGATGGAAATAAAGGGTTCAGTTCGACATTCCAACCATCTGAAGAAGGCCGGAGCGTACAACGGCCGAAACGTTGTAATAAATATGGCGATAACGATGATGACACTAGTCCGAATAATGTAAATAATGACAACCATCACATTTTTCAAGGAATCCCACACTATTTACATATATCTTTGTCGCCATATTTATTACAACGTTTTGGCCGTTGTACACTCCGGCCTTCTGCAGGTGGTTGGAATGTCGAACTTCCTCTTTATTTCGCTCACTGGGGTAGACTGTTGTAGTTCCACGTGACATCTCTAATGGATGTCAGTTATCAGTTATCTCCTGTTAATTCCCTTCTGCATGTTCTTCACCGCCTTAACCAGGTATTGAACTCACACTCTTTGGGTCCTGTCACTGGATCTAACTAACGCCTTTATCCACTGTACCATGTGTCCTCAAGGACACATGGTACAGTGGATAAAGGCCACAACCGGGGCGTAGCAATTACTCTAGTGAGCTTCTCCCTTGGACCATCGACTTCATTTAGAAACTGATAGCATAGAACGGTTACATCTAGGCGTTTCAACTTTAAAATAATGAGACCTGGCTGACAATCTCATACTATGTTTAAATTCATGAAGCTTCGGTACCAAAGTGGGAATGTGTTTGAAGCAAACACGCCATATCAGGACCAATAACATTGCAAATTCTTCATTGTATTTCATGAAGAATCTCTAAATGTATAATAGAAGTATCCCACCAGATATGATAATGCCTTGACGAATGGCAGACTTATACATCTTTACGACAGATTCTCACGAGAAAACCAACTTCACAGTGAACCAACTTTTTGAGCAGCAGGCCTAGCGAATGATACAATATAACCTTTCCACTTCATGTCAGGACCTGAGATGACGCAAGGAGCCACTCTCCAAGAGGTCAACCTCAGCCGTGTTGATGGAAGACAAAAATGGTTCTCTCAAATTATTACAGGAGTTCAGTTTGATTTTAGAAGCGTTAATATTAGGTTGGTGCAAAAATAATGACGTAATAATGTCGTTTATTTACGTTAAAAAATACGTCAAAAAACGACATTATTACGTCATTATTTTTACACCAACCTAATATTACCAAGATATTTCTTATATGAAAACAGATCAATTTTTTTACCGTCTGGTAATTGGTAATTTTTTTTCGTTTTGCAGCAAATGAATCATTAATTGAAATGCTGTCCATTAGATTTTCTTCTAAATCCAAGGAATTTCAAATGCCATAAACGCTCACAATATGTGGAGTAGGTCTGCGTTCTCCCGTGTCGTGTGGGCTGAATTATTTCAATCAATGTTGGAAGATTTTGATCGATTGATTGATTCTATTTAGGGCCTATCAACACTTCTATGGGTTATTTAATGCCAAAATTTAAATATTTTAACACAATTTTATGGTTTCAAGTAAATATATTTTGAGCAAAATCGTATGTCTCCAGTTACAGATAAAATTTATTCCTAGTAATTTTTTTATACTTTCATAAGTTTGTTTACGGGCTTCATTGTTTGCCCAGAGCTAGGACCCTAACATTTGCTACCACCCCAGGTCAGGGTGGAGATGGGAATAACAGAAAATTAAGACATGGTTCCACGCTCATCAAAACCTCCAATTTCCCGATCATGGGTCTTGCAGTCGGATGTAGTTTATTTTTATGCCCAAACTAAGGAACATTTTGGTCTGACAGATTAAAATTTCTACCGTTGTACCTAGCGAGCTAAATATGATCAGCAGTCTGGTCTACATTATCCTCGCCCTAAATGCTACATAACTTGATTGTCGTTTTTTTCACCACTTTTTCACCATGAAATTAAAAAAAAAACATTTAAATTTCAAAATCCACTCACAGTTCGCATGGAAATATTGCCTTTCAAAACAAAATTCAGTCAAACGAAACCACTTTTTTTCAGAGATTGAAAAAATATAATAGATATTACTGTACCAAAATTCGTCAGGCTATTGACGATTATGTCTGAGCATAAAACTAAATATCCCCGATGGGATTTAAATTCAACGTCCACATCCATATTTGCATACGCTGTATGGCTGATATTGAGAACTTTAACGCATAAACATCTTTTACCTTAAAACAACATTTGAGTCAATCTTCGATATGTACACTGATTTTTTATACTTCCGAAACAGTAATTACTACTCTATATATCAGTTGGGGACATCGTTGACAAACATTATGTTATTCTCTATACCGTGAACGTTCAGGAAGTTGTTGATCATGGCTCTCCACAATTCCCAGTCATTTGTAGCTCTTAGTAAATTTTGTCTTTTTGCGATCATCCCTAAATTCGTCAGTCAGGTTATGCGATGTTTTCCCTGTTTCTTTTACATTCAATATGCCCTGTGAGTATCAAAATTTCCAAGTCATCTTTCCTCATTTTGTTTCTATTTTCTCTAAAAGTCTGCCGTTGCTCACAGGTTACGTCCATGAAAGAGAAGACACGATATGGGCTCTCTCAAAAATATATGTGGTACATGTTTAGATCTAAGTTATGAAGAATTATTTTCCCATTTTCTTTTAAATTTTTTATAGTATTTTATGTTTGAAAGAACTATATCTTTAAAGAAAGGAGATATTTGAAAACTTTCGTGGCACAAATTTATATTTTTGTAAGATTCTGTAGCGGCACTGTCTTTTAACAAATACGGCATAGTTTTCATCGAAGTTATGACAGCAAAAATGATTTCTTTTATTATCTATGTTAGTATCAATAGCGAACTGTGTTGCTATTGCTTTACAAAGGTTAGTGATATTATGTATGGAGGCACCAACGTAGCAAAAAACTTATATATTAATTTTAAAAAAAAACAACAACAGATTTTTGTCTTTTATTCTAAACTGAACACGACAACCTAGCAACGGACAGATTTTTTGGTTAGTTCTGTTTAGCGGCATATCAACATCTATATGGGTTATTTAATGCCGAAATCTAAATATTTTGAACGCAGTTTTATAGCTTCAACTAAATATATTTTGAACACAATTGAATGTCTTCATCTATAGATAAAAATTGTATTGTTGTTAATGCTACAATAAAATATATTTCTGGTTATTTTGAATTAAAAATGCATATTTAATTTTGAAATACATATATACGTTGTTAATTTTTTTAATATAAAAAAAGTGTTGCTGGCATTATCACCATAAAAATATATTTTAACACATACATAAGGTTTTGTCTTTGTTTAGGGGTTCACTATTTTCTCATAGCGGGGACCCTAGCATGTGCTGATACACTGGGTCAGGTGGTATCTGGGAACAATTTAATGGGGGTTCCACGCTCATCTAAACCTCCAAATCAGAGGCATTTCTGGCAATGTAGTTTATCGGTATTATCCAGGATTACGCAGCCAAAACACAAAGTCGTTGTCATTAAAAAAAAAAAAAGCTCTTTTACTTTAACACATTTATTTCTTTTTGTTCGTATTCTATAGCCCCCTAACACGCATCTAGGCACATGCCTGTGTGCTAATAAAATCTGGTTTTCACCTTTTACCGAATAGATATCGAGAGACTATCAGAACGGACACGCAAGCACACACTACGGAACGGCGTCCATTATGTACCTCCATCTCTCATTCAGAAGGCGGTGTCGTTATCGAGAGCAGATGGAAGAGAAGACGCCCCCACACTTGTTGCGTTTCCAAACAACTAGCACGGCTTCTACCACGGCTCTGCTCGTACTAACACTTCAATTGCTGGGGTTTCTTCCATTCTCATTCACACACGATTTCTCTTTGCTACTTATGCTACCCTCTCACAAAAAAGAACATCCAACAATTTGTAGAGTATTCTTAAGCATCTCTGGTTTTTCACCGCAAAGCCAATTCGACTGCAGACAGCCCAACAGAAGTGCCTCTGTTATTGATCTCGAAATCCTCGACGGAATCCAAAGACGCAATATGATATGTCCTGACCTGGCATCTAGACTACAGTCATTTTCTCACAGACGTGATGTGGGTTCCTTGTGTCTTTTCTACAAATATTTTCATGGCACCTGCTCTAACTAGCCACTGAATGAATTTAAGCGTGCTACTAGGTAGGCATTTCGGTCCCACCGTTTCACTGTCGAAACAGTTAAATGTGACATCCTCTTCTACTCCATCAGCTTCTTCTCTCATACTTCCTAACTGTGGAACTCCCTTCCTCTTGCTTCCCTGATAACTATAATCTTCAAATATTCAAATGTAATGTCAATCGACATCTTCTGATGTCTTGGTCATGTAGAAGATGTGTCGGATGTTTCTACCGATTCTAAAGCTAGGAGAGAGAGAAGGAGAGAGAGACACACACACAGACAGGCAGAGAGAGAAAGAGATGTTTCCGTTCCAAATAAAACATTTATCTGTTTTTGTTTTTTTTTTGTTTTGTTTTTTCCTGTTTGGGAAATTGCAAATGAAATACAGATCACATATATGAGGTGCGTTCATTAATTTTGAGACATTCTCAGAAGAGACATTAAAAGAAACTCTAATCTCTTTCAAATGAGCGCTCCATTCAATCTGGGAAGGTTCTCCATGAGAGTCATTCAAAATGAAGGTGTCAAGAAACCTTGTGACAGCCACCTTCAACTTTTCGATGTCTTCAAGATGACTACCTCTGAAATGATTTTTCAGTTTGAGGAACAACCAAAAGTCACTGGAAACAAAGTCTGGACTGTAGAACAGATAAGGGACATTTTTGATGACCATAAGACATAATCCTGCTCTTACCAAAGCTTCTTCTCTTCTGTTTATAATAAGGTACCTCGAGAACAAATTTTGCACATGTTCAGATCTTCATAAATAATTCTGTGTACAGCTGCAACACCAATTCCAAACTGTTTATTGTCTTTAAAGACACATGACGATCCAGAAAATTGCATTTTGACGCCTACATTGTCTCCCTTCCACACTGTACATCGTCTCTCACATCATCCACACCATCCTTGAACCTTTTGTGCTAGCAGAAATCAGATACAAGTTAATTTATAAACAAGACTACGCAATTCAAACGTTTCTGTAGCGTTTTTGCACAGAATGAATTGCATAGAGAGCGTCTAAATTGTCTTCTCGTCCTGACTGCATTCTGTAAACATGCCCGCTGACAGTGTTTAGTCGGGGTGGGGGGTTCAAAGAGGTTTTGCAACCATCTTCTTCAATCTGGAATAAGAAAGTTGGCAAGGCATCTTTTTAGACATTTAATAATTGTATACTAAAACTACAATAATTTAGGGAAGTTATAATCGCGGCTCCAAAAATGTTGCAAAACCTGTTCAATGCATCGCCTATACGCGTCATTTCCCCTTGAATTCAGAACACAACAAATTGTATTAACGTTTTCCTTCTGTACGACTTTGATCAACCTGAGAACAAACTTTGCACAAATTTTGCGCATGTTCAGATCTTCATCAAGAATTCCGTCTATAGTTGCAACGCCAGTTCCAGATGTTTATTCTCTTTCGATATTCACCGAGAATATTGTGAATTTTCTCAACCAGTTTGAAGTTCTGACGTCCACGTTTACATTGCCTACTTCTCACATCACTCGTCGTCTCTCTTATCCTTTCCACAGACCTTGAATATCTTGTGCCAGCCGAAAGCTCAGCTCATACAAATTAGTCTATAAGCAGTCATGAGAATATTATTCGTTTCTGTAGCGTTTCTTGACCAGTTTAACACAGAATATTATTGCATATTTTTCCGTTGTGACAAACAGTGTTTGGTTTGTCGTGTTCAAACAGTTTTTACAAATGTTACCTTCAATGCAGAATAACAAAAATTGCTAAGTCGATTTATTAGATGGATATTAATTATATATTAAACCCACAATAAAATAGAAAAGTTATAATTGCGGCTTCCAAAAACATCGTACATAAAAACTAAAACTACACTAACGATAATAATACAGTTTATCAATTTCACAGTCCAGTCAAAGACTGTGTTGCTTGCCATAAATCAATTACCTATAACAGACATAATATCACCTTCTTGAAAAGAAGTCTGACTTATCACTGAGATGATCAAATACTATAAAAACATTTAGCCACCTACAATTTACAAAAAAACTTTAAGGAAAATTCTGGTTGAAAAGTTTTATATAAATGACATCACCGGAAACTTACTTACTGTGGACGAGGCCCTGTATATAAAATATTTCGCTATCACTATATACATACATACATACATACATATATATATATATATATATATATATATATATATATATATATATATATATATATATATATATATATATATAAGTTTAGGTTACCATTTAGCTGATTGGTTTTGTCTTCAGCATCTCGACCTAGAGTTTCGTAGACGGATTCCAGAAATCACTTCGTCCACTCGTCAGCAGATATCAGCAATTGAGTGTTTATATTTCCCGTTTTTTATATAAATTTTAGTGATCCCATGTTAATATTAATTAGTGTATTGATTTTCTGGAAACTTGGGAGCAAAAATGAATGGTGCAAAAAATGATCAAACGAAAACAGAAACGTACAAAACTGAAAGTGCTAAGGCTATACTGATAAACAAAGATCTGTCTCTCTCTCTCTATATATATATATATATATATATATATATATATATATATATATATATATATATATATATATATATATATATATATATATATATATATATATATATATATATATATATATATATATATATATATATATATATATATATATATATATATATATATATATATATATATATATATATATATATATATATATATATATATATATATATATAGTCAAACCTAGAGAGCCAGACAAACCTACCAATGTTTTACCTAAGCGGATCGTCAGGGAAAGCTGATATATACAGAGAGAGAAAGGGATGCTCTGAGGTTCGGGGTTCGAAACCAGTTACTTCTTTTTTGTTATCTTTATTTTCGCTTATTGCTTTTTTTCACTTCCTATCTTTACATTGATTCTATTTTATTATCATGGTGCCCCCATTTTTAGGGGGCTGTTTATGCATATATATATATGTATATATATATATATATGTGTGTGTGTGTGTTTACATTTGCTCATATTATTTTAGACATATTTGATCATGTCCGCGTTTACAGTTATAATAAAAGATGGGTAATACATGAGGGTAAGGATCAGATGTGACTTTTCTAGGTATTAGTGTGTGTGGATGTACTGGACTTTTTGACGTAAACTTTTTTTAAAGAATCTATTTAGAATTAGAAGTGTATATGTATCTCCCTCCCCACTCTCTCTCCCTATATATATATATATATATATATATATATATATATATATATATATATATATATATATATATATATATATATAAAGAGAGATAGATAGAGAGATTATTTACAACTTGTTCTCTTCTATATATGTGAATAATTTTGTCTTTATTGTATTTTATCCCTTTCCCATTTGCTCTGTTTATCGACCAGTTGTCCAAAGCTCGCTCTTCGGATTCTCCTATTGTTGGTTCATTTTTTTTCCTCTTTATATTTAATTTTTCTCACATTTCGCCCTGTATTATTTTTTTTCTTTAAATTCTTCTTTGGCTTCTTTTCAAAATCCTTGAATACACAACTTCATATTATAGATTAAAAAAAAACAAAAAAAAAAAAACGAAAAAACGCACACGACTCGAAGTCTCTAAATTTTCACTTGCATTCAGAAACATTTCGTTAAATGTTCAGATTATTTCGTATACACTATTATCGAAAGTTTTGGGAAAATATCGAATATCATTTCACCACAAGCAAGGACATAATGCCACTAAGACGCAGTAGCTTACAGAAAGTGAATACAAAATAAGCGGACTTTCGTGAGGAGAAAAGAGGAAATGGACAATAGATGAATAGAGTTCAGGAAGATAGAAGTTGGCGATTAATGTTGAATCTATATGTTTAGAGAATGTAGTTGGCAGGGAAGCAAGAAATATGAAGGGCGTTCATCCTGTTAAAATTGCTAGAAAAGAAGCCGCTGGAATAGAAATGGCGGTTCCTTCTAGTTAGTTCATCAGTAAAATGATGAGACCTAATTACCAATCTAGTACTGCGCTTAAAATAAAAATTCGACTGTTGCCGTGGAAAAATATTATTTTAAACATTTCACCCCAAGCAAGGGTTTCAGAGAGTGAAAGTAAAAGAAAAGAATGGGTGGGTGTTGACGAATGTATGAAAAGGAAAAAACTGGAATCAAGGCATATACTATTGTCTTTACTACAGGTTAACTCTGAGAAATATACATATTTGAATTCTTGAAGATTGTAGTTATCGGGGCAGAAAGTAAGAGGAAGAGAGTTGTACTGTCGGGAAGTGCGAGAGTAGTAGCTTTTGGAGTAGAAGAGGCGGTTAGATTTAACTCTTTCAATAATAAATGGCTGGGACCTATACCAAACTGGAAGCACGCTTAAATTCATGCAGTCAGAACACCAGAGTTCGGCAGAGCAGTTGCCATGAAAATATTTGTAGAAAAGACAGGGGGAAGCCACATCACCTCTGTAAGAATTGACTGGAGAAGAGATAACCAAGACAGGACCGATCACACTGGATATGCATTTTGGATTTTGTCATGAACCTCGAGGTGAACAGCAGGGTCGTTAGTCCATATATTGCAACAGTATTCTATGCATAGACGTATGGTAAATTTGTTGATGTGTAGGATATAGTCAGACAAAAAATAACCTGGCTAACTTTCCTTGCAATAGATACAGCTATTGATTTGTAGAAAGGACAGAGGAAAGCTATGTACCATCGGAGGAAAAGTGACTGAAGTCGAGATGTCAAGTCAAGATCGATTACATGACAGTATCTTATTTGAAATTGGTCAAGAATCTTGAAATATAACGAGAGTATTCACACAGACGAATGGTAGATATCCAGGTCTGACTTTATGCAGGTGTGTAGCCTTTCACGTGGTCAATTTCAATTAAAACTCAGCATATATTAGGTTGGTGCAAAAATAATGATGTAATAATGTCGTTTTTTGACGTTAAAAATACGTCAAAAAACGACATTATTACGTCATTATTTTTGCACAAACATAATATATATATATAGTCCACTTATGAGGGTCAAGCAGACGGCCCAGATACAAGCACATATGATTTGATAATAGCGGTGATGGTTTTGTGCAGAACTAACCACACTTTTTGAAGGGCTGAATTCAGAGATATTGTGGACTACGGGCCACAAGGTCCCGAATTCGACCCTAACCCTAACCCTTGGCAATTATTATTCATTTTTCACTAGTATTTCTTTCAACTTATTTCTCTTGCTTTTCCACCAAGTAGTAATAGTCTTAAGTTGTCTGTATTTCTTAGATGAAACCTTGTCAATTATTATTCATTTTTGACTAGTATTTCTTTCATCTTATTTCTCTTTTTTTATTTTATAAAAAGAACGTTAAACATAAAAAAATGTCTTTAATATATATATATATATATATATATATATATATATATATATATACATAACATATTTATGTTATAATTTTAGAATAAATAATTATATTCGCTCCGTATTGAGCACTCATATAAGAATAGTAATTGTTGGTTATTGGAATTTATTCCGTATGTACCAATCCTATATATATATATATATATATATATATATATATATATATATATATTCGATTTGTCAGGATGTTATCGGACTGGATAGAGGCCGATACTAGCGTGCGGTACCTTTGGAAAGTGCTTGGAAACGGCACAACCCAAGACTTGTGACTTGATCCCGCTCTCTTCCAGAAGCTGTAACTGAGGTCTGCTCAGCATGGATGCAGTATAAACCACAGGTGGGCTCTGTGTGTGTTGAGCAGACATATATGTGCCTGAGCGAGCGTCTTCAATTGGGATTGGATAGACGTGTATCCTCGAATACCAGTGGCCAGCTATTATGTGTGTATATATACGTTTTACGACTCATAAAACCGAAGGCTAAAGGTGTCTAGAGTTGATTACTTTTTTGGTTTCATTACCGCCTTTGCAACAGGTGTGGCCGAGTTCTCCTCCAGGACATACAGCACTTTCCTGTCAGTGTATCTCTCTACCTATCTGGTTATATATATATATATATATATATATATATATATATATATATATATATATATATATATATATAAGTGTACATATATATATAATTGTACATAATTGTATATTTGACACTGTCAGTCTGTGACTATCTATCTATCTATCTATCTATCTATCTATCTATCTATATCTGTATCTATATCTACATATATATATATATATATATATATATATATATATGTTGTGTGTGGGTGTGTCCGTGTATTGATATCTTTTTTTATATCTCTCTGTTAGCCTCTGTCTATCTATCTCTTTCCTCATGTGCCTCAATATAGATCTATCTATCTATCTATCTATCTATCTATCTACCGTATATCTGTCTGTCTGTATGGATGTAATATCTCTCAATCAATTTGCGTCTCTCTATCTATCTATCTATCTATCTCTTTATTATGTATCTATCTGTTTGTCCATCTATAGATGTAATGTCATTTTTAATTTTGTCACTATTTGTCTGTATCTCTCTCTGTCACACTATCTATCTATCTATCTATCTATCTATCTATGTCAGTATCTTCATTATCTATCTGTCTATGTATCTCTCTATCTATGCATGTTTTTACTCTAATAACCTCGTGAATATATAGCTGTGAGTTGAACATAAAATATTTGGTGAGAAAGAAGAAATAAAAGTGAATGAATAAGACAGCAACAAAGAAACGTCAAAATAAAAAATAATGTGCGGCTCTAAAGTAATATCATGTCATGGAGATTAATTTATAAAACAATTCAAACTTAATAAAAAGAAAAATGGTTTATTCTTCCTTAAGACACCAGAATAATTTGATTATAAAATATCTCGATACAGGAAGTTGAAAAGTTGATGTGTGATAGATATTTTATGTATTGGAGATGTGTTCAAGTTCTGACCGAGTCTGTTGCGTTGTCCTTCGCACAAATGCCCTTGGCTAAGGCAATGAATTCTTCACCAACATTTCCAGTGGATAAATAGCAGTGTAGACTCTGCCTACGAGCCTTGACAGCAATCATCCAAGTAGAAGGCTTCTATTAATTAAAACCAATAGCAAAATCATTGAAACATACCACTATCTTTCCATAGAAATTATAGGAAATAAAGTGCCTTAGACGCATCGCCACTAAAGGGAACATCAAGGGTAATATATATATATATATATATATATATATATATATATATAAATATATATTATGTTTTTTCATATAGACAAAAACAATTTACTCACTACAAGAATGCAACTTTGATTCAGTGCCTTTATTTGCACCTCAACTTGTGAGAACCAAATATGGTTATCTGTAATAATTGTTCTTCTATAACTATTTCTGATTCTCACCAGTTGAGGTGCAACTATATGCACCGAAACAAGGTTGCATCTTTGTAGTGAATAAATTATTTTTGTCTATATAAAAAATATATTAAAATAATTTTTGTTCTAATCTCGCTATTGAGCCCTCTTTTGAATTAATGCTATGAATGTTAGAATTTATATATTATTTTCGTTCTCATTACATTCGGGTATCTATCTATCTATCTATCTATCTATATATATATATATATATATATATATATATATATATATATATATATATGTGTGTGTGTGTGTGTGTGTATTACATTTATATAATAGGTACATATATATAATATACTAAAAGTATAAATCATGGAAACTTACCCTCGTAAGTCAAATAGGAGTTACAGGATACTCCGACGAAGACGCCGCTACCCCTGCCTGCCATGAAAACCGAGCTCCAACTACACCACGCCGCGTGCTACACACTTTCATTGAAGTTTGAGAGTTGATTTCTTAGACCTCTTATGAAATGAAACTTATTACCTATGAGATTTTAAGTGTTTGATATTTTTTAATTAATTATATATATATATATATATATATATATATATATATATATATATATATATATATATATATATAAAAGAAATATGTATATTTCTTCAATTATTATTAGCGGATACTCATATTTAAACAGGAGGTTTATTCTTATCTAATTGAAAAAAAATACTACACATATTACACATAATTGTATCATTATAATAAAGTTGGAAGTAATAAAAATGCCCAGCTTAAAATACACCCTTAATTATTTTAGAAATATATATATATATATATATATATATATATATATATATATATATATACTTTCATTATATTTAGAAACAAGCCTCTTTCTCTCTCTCTCTCTCTCTCTCTCTATATATATATATATATATATATATATATATATATATATATATATATATATATATATATATGCTTTCATTATATTTTGAAACAAGCCTATATATATTTATATACATTTATTAAATTTATCAAACTCCGTTAGCGAAATTAAAAATATGAAACGGCGGCAATTTACCAATCGCACACTGCACATGCATACACACACACACACATATATAAATATTGACTTCTATGTTCACTTTTACATATATACATATATATATGTGTGTGTGTGTCTGCGTGTATGTGTGTGTGTGTGTGTGTGTATTGTAACCTAGGAAAGGTTACTAAATAAAATAATCACCCGAATGTTGGTAACGAACGATAATGCTTAGGCCACGAACAACGCATATAAGATTCGCCAGCGGCGCGTAGAAGTAGTCAACTGCTATAAGTGAGTCAAGTGAATTCCGCAATGAATCCCCAAGGGCAGACCAACATACACTATTTACTACTGTGTTTGTTGTGAATCGGGTCATACCCATTATCTTCCGTACATATGGTAAGACATATATATATATATATATATATATATATATATATATATATATATTAATTCAACTAAATATTTGTCAGCTGATCAATGTTACCTTCAGAGTGCTGACTTCTAGGATCACTTTTATATTTACTTACGCTCTGTCTCTGATATTGTGCATTTTATCCCACAAATATAGCATGCCTAAAACAATATTATAACATATATATATATATATATATATATATATGCCTAGATAATCGATTTATTTTGATGCAAGCGTTTTTTGTAGTGGATACTCCATATTTGAAAAAGACGCCCTATTTCTATTAATTCATGAATGTATATTGTATTGATCGCGCTATGCATTCAAGAAAATCACACACAATTGTCAAAATAAGTAAGGGTCATAAAGAAATGAATAAAAAAAACAAAACATTTCTAACATCACCAAACGAGTGAGTAAATGTTTTTCTCGATATATCGACAGATTTCTGCAGAGTTAATCAGTTGATTGATTTCTGATGCACTTTCTGGACAATGTTGCTTTTATAGATCAATTAATGGTTAATAAGGATCGATATATCGATAAAAAGATTGTTAGGAGGACTAATTAGACATTGGATTAATAATATACGCATATATTTAGTTAGATTAAGACAGGAATGGTGAGGTGCTGCGGATAGTGTGATAGATAATGAACAGCCTGATGCAAATAGATAGATAGATAGATAGATAGATAGATAGATATGAACAGACATAGATGAATAAATAAGGACAGACAGCTAGTCATGAACATAGATAGATAGATACATACATACATACATACATACATAAATACATACATTCACATAAATAGAGATAGCTAGATACATATGAATAGATAAGAACAAACATAGTGATGAATATATATATATATATATATATATATATATATATATATATATATATAATGAACAAACACATATAGATAGATAGATAGATAGATAGATATATAGATAGATAGATAAGCACAGACATAGATGGATAGTTTGATAGGTAGATGTGAACCTACATCGATATAGACAGACATAGATATGAAAAGACATATATAGATTGTAACTGATATACAATGGATAGACATATAGAGATGAATAGATAGATAGATAGATAGATAGATAGATAGATAGATAGATAGATAGATATGAACAGATATACATAGATATAAATAGACATAGATATCAACAGACATATATTTGCTGTCGATGGTTGGCTGGCACATCTTGTGCCTGTCTATGTGTGTACGTTTGACAATGCGTATGTATGTGTATACATGTGCATATATGTATCGGTGTGTGTTTGTGTTATAATACATAACCGTACTTATTCTGGCATCTCATATGGCACATGGTGAGAATCGGATATTCTTAGCTTCATCTGGCACAGGGCCAGAACCGCTGAGCTCTCAGCACAGAGGGATTTCCTAACTGAAGCTATTGGTCAGGAATCAAACCTGCTCCATTTCATTGGAGAATATCCGCTCAATGAAATTAGACGTTTGGCTACTCAGAAATTGGCGGGATTTGAAAAGCCTGCTTCATCTGATGTAAACTTTACTGGAGACATCTTGAAATTCGCTGGGATCGGCCAAACAATTACTAACGGAACTATTAATAAAAGACTTGATGTAGTTTCTTAATTAATTTTCATGTTTAATTTCCCATAGGTTTTCGATAACAGTTCATTAGCTTGAGGCGATTCACATCCCGACATCAATTGGGTTAACAAGATCACAATTAGCATGGTGCCAGAACATGTCAGTCCTCTTGGCATATTTAAGGCCTGATACTCTCCTCTTTAAATTCAATGGATGGGTTGCCGCTTGATGGTAATTTTCTTAAACATTGTTTAGTACTTTATCTAGCTTTTAGAATCCATCTTTCAATAATCCAATACACCTTCGGGTTTCGGTGTCATATTTACCGTCTCTTATTTTTGCGATTACCCATACCTGAGTAACACAGAAAAAAAGCCCCAGTCTACTATTCGTATGGCTGATGCTCAACTCCACAAGATTAACTCTCTGCACCTTCTTGATCTAATATCTTCCACTGACCTGAAGTGGAACAACTACATTGAATCTATAGCTACATCTACCACAATTAAATTCGGTTCTCTCTGTCGTGCCAGATGGTCTTTCTTGTGTGAGTCCATCCTTGAAACCTACAATTCTACTATTCGTCCATGCATTGAATACTATTGCCATATATGGTCAGGTGGCTTTGCTGTTAATCACGAGGTCCTCGACAGAATCCAATGACGGATATGCAGTGTAATAGGTCTTGACCTGGCATCTCGACTCCAGTCACTTTCACACAGACCTGATGTGGATTCCCTCTGTCTTTTCTACAAATATTATCATGACAACTGATCTGACAAGATACTTTCATTGGTACCCCAACTGCATGAATTTAAGCGTGCTACTGGGTTGGCATCTCAATCAAACCCTTCAATTGTCAAAATAGTTAAATGTATCCTCCTCTTATATTCCAAAAGCTTCTTCTTTCACACTTCATGATTGTGGAATTCCCTTCCTCTTACTTGCTCCCCTGATAGCTATAATCTTCTAATCTTCAAATATAATGTCAATCGACATCTTCTGATGCCTTGATCTTGATCCCCGTCCTTGTCTTTTTCCTTTCCTCAAACACCACTCTTTACTCTTGCTTTCATTGTCTCTAATCTCTTACATGTTAGGGGCACTCCCGCCTTCCTTAAAAAAATATACCTGCATTTTTTAAATCTGAAACTATATGCCTGCTGGCTAAGATGATCTTCCTGTCACATGTGATATCCGCTATAGTCATTGATATTGCTAAAATTCTTCACTGATGTGATTTCTGTTACTTCATTAACCAATTCTATTGCAGCTTTTCTTTTACGGACTGAAGCTGTCTGTTTCCTTTAAATACAATGGAAAGATTACAGTCTTGTGATACAGTCTTGTAATACAGTCTTTTACTGCGTTATGTACAGTAATGTGTGTATTTTGTAAGTAATGTTACTTCTAAAACAGTCATTTCCCTATAAGGAAAAATTAGAGATTACTTCACTGACTACATTGTATTACTGTTGACTGAAAGTTTGAAAATGTTTATCTTAAAAGAGTTTTACAGGAAAATAGGTTTGTCAAATCCAGCAGCTGCGATCACTTTCCCAGTATTGATGGGGGTTTCCTTCTTCACCTTTAATTTGAGGTAGTGTGGAATTTCAACATCTCCATTATCACATTATTTTCTCTTCTCAAGCCCAGTAGCTGTTATCACTCTTTCCAGTATCGATGGGAGTTTCCTTCCTAAACTTTTATTTCAAGTAGTGTGGAACGTGAACAACCTTATTGTGCCTTTATTTTCCCTTCAAGTCACAGGTTATATCCATTTGAGATGTTGGTTATGTGAAAAACATCAACTGTTTTTTTTTTCTGTTATTTAGTAAAGTTCTTCGTGGTTCTGTAGCTTCAGTACACAAAATTCGAACAATTTCGATCTTCGCCAAGATCAATCGACTTCACTCGCCCAAAACTTCTGACCTTCGAAAGTGATTCTATACAGCTGACAGTTTAGATATTTGTGGACGAGTTTGATGCCATATATTGCATCCGTCTAAGTGTATCGATCTGATGTGGCTATTTAACAATGTGTCTCGAGTTTTCATGTTAATGTTTTCGTTGTGTAACAATTAACGTTGTTGGGCCAGACAAATTCTTTATTCTCTGTCCGAATAAATGATTATACCTATATATGTATATATATATATATATATATATATATATATATATATATATATATATATATGTGTGTGTGTGTGTGTGTGTGTGTGTGTGTGTGTTTGTGTGTGTCTGTGTGTGTGTTTGTGTGTGAAGGATAATATATAGTTATATTTAAAGTTATACCATTTTATGCTATGGAAGGTGGAAGGTGATATCAGGGTGTTGCACCTTTAGAAATGTTATAAAATCACTACAAAATAGCCATTTGGTTTTAACACCTATGGTGTCTTCTCAAGTGATGGTGTTGAATTTAGAACCTAGATTCTGCATTCAATACCATCACTTGAGAAAACACCAGCAGTGTTTGAAACAAAATGGCTATTTTTGTAGTGATTTTATGACATGTTTTTGTTATAATTTTCGAATAAATGATTATATATATATATATATATATATATGTGTGTGTGTGTGTGTATGTGTGTGTGTGTGTGTGTGTGTGTGTGTGTGTGAAGGATAATATATAGTTATATTTAAATTTTTACCATTTTATGCTCTGGAAGGTTTATGTCGGGAAGTTGCACCTTTGAAATATCTTGGAAACCTATACCCTGATTCGTCACAAGACTCGTGATGTGAAATTGGGTGATTGATAGCCGTGAAGTTCTTTTAGCATGAAGCCACAAGTCACTGTGACCTAGAGTTTGATTGTTATCGCTTAGTTCAAACTTTTGATCACGCCAGACGTTGCGCTCTTTCCAAGAAATTTTAACTAAGACTCCCTTCTCATAATGACAGAATAAATACAGGCTTTTCAGGGTGTTGGACAAACACATGTGTGTCTGAGCAGGCGTCTGCAACATGGACAGGTTAGACACCGTTGCGATCGGAGACGAGTAGGCAGTTGTTATTATGATGTATGACAAGTAAATCTTCTGACTAACTTGTTTTAATGGAGATAACGGCCAAGAAACTTCTATTATCTTGGAAATTACAAATCGTTTCAAAGTTGCAAACAATCACGAAACGGACAATGAATTTAATTTCAAGTCATTGGTATTTGATAATAAATGAAGCCGCTTTAACAACCAATCAATAATTATAATAGAATAGAAATAATCAACTAATATATATGCTGTGGACCCAGAATAGGTCCGAAAAATAAACTAGAACTCAGCAATTTAGTAAAAACATATTATTAAACAAAAAGAACGAATCAAAAGTGTTGCACATCTGATTGACAGCAAAGTACAGTAGTCAACTCATCAACTGTAGACAGTGATATTTAGTTACCCACCCACGAGGGTTACATGTGGCACAAGGCCGGTTTAACGTGGGATCTCCGAGCCCATAGGCTCGGCCAAAAATAATCCCTCTTTGAACTCGCATAAACGGGTTCAGGGGAAGTCAACCTCCCCGAACGAGACTCTCCTCTTCGGCGGAGCCTCATCCGGGTTCCTCTCCTCCCGAAGGCAGAGAGTTCGCCTGTTTAGCTGGAACAGGTCAACTGTAGACAACCTTATATAGTAATTGGACGAAAACGTATACAAATACGATCAATACTTTTTTTTACAAAATTCTATAAGGATTCGATACATTTTTGTCGGAGATTTTGTACTTGATCATACGTCTGTATTTCTGAAATGAGGTATTGTAACTATTTAAACTATTAACATTGTTCTGATTTTATCCCCATCTTTATTTCATATTTACAAAGTTTCGGCCGTTTTAGACTACGGCCTTCTTCAGAATCTGTCCATATTTCTGAGATAAATTATTGAAACTATTTATACTGTTTACAATGTTCGGATTGTTGACTTCATCTTATTTGTCATATTCACAACGTTTCGGCCCGTATACACCCCGGCCTTTTTCAGAATATATCTATATTTCTGAGATGAGGTATTGTGACTATTTACAGTCTATACCTTGTTCGGACTGTTGTCCTCATCTTTATATTCATATTCACAACTTTTCGACCGTTGTAGCATGAATTTGCTAACCGACCGAGCACATAATCAGCTAATGTATATATATATATATATATAAAATATATATATATATATCTAAATATATAGACTTAAAGCACTTGGCGATTTGTTTCGTCTTGTTCGGATGTTTTTAGGTCTGTCTTTTTTATTTCAATTTTTTTGCAAGTTGAGCTATCCGAGGTTTTCCAAACGATTACTACAATTAATATATATATATATATATATATATATATATATATATATATATATATATATATATATAATTGAGCGCGATTAAGTTATGCTGATGTCCTTGGTATGACTAAAAACTACGTCCGGCAGCAAGGTTTCTGAACAGGAAATAGGAAGTTTTGATGAGTGATGAGCTACCTTTTAATTGCCTTTGTTCAAGGCCTAACCTGACATGGTGTGGTAGCACTTGTTTTGGTCTCTGCCTAACCCTCCATCAAAACACTATGAAAATATAAAAATGCCTTTTTTATAGAACGGATACTAGTAATTCATTTTATATAAAAATAACTAAAAATACATATCTATAGGAAAAGTGACCAACACGGCCTCTGAACGGTATAGGATGGAGTAATAATTTTATGATCGTAGGTTTCCTCACTGCTTCAATCCAATAGTTTCTGTTTTGGAAAGATTTGTCTTGAGTCACATTTCTTGTTACAGCTTGTTGAGGGTGTTGATTTTTTGTTCAAGATCATTCTTATCCAAACTATGAATAAGCCTCTGTCATCATGGTCGTCAATACATTATTTAAGGAAGGGAAATCGTGATCGTTGACTTCTGTTGGTAGATTATTTTAGGGTAGGGAATGAGTAGAAATACAAGCAAATATACAATCAAACAAAACTAAAGTCTGGCTTCAAGTCTGTGCCAAAAGGTCTGAATCATGTAAATGTTATAGATTTTACGTTTAAATCTGTCCTTACGGTTTTATACAATTTTAAAAGACTATATTTCTATACCGCGCATTATGGTTGTAGAGAAAACAGAATAGAGCTCAGGTCATTTCACACCAAAACAAGGCAATAAAGCCACTAAAACTCAGGGTGTTACTGACTCTTAAAAATATGAAAACTAAACACTATTACGGAGAAACTGTAGTAAAAAAAACAAGAATTAATAAGTCATGCGATAATGATTGAAATTGCAATTATATTTTTGAAGATCAAATTTTGACTGGGAAGCAAGAACCCGGAAGTGATTTCCATAATCGAGAAGTGGTAGAAAATAAACTGTTACCATAGAACTTACGGGTACCTCTAAAGAACTCAATAGTTTAAACGTTGAGGTCAATCTAGCACTGAATACATTCTGAATACCAAAGAGGGAAATTCACGAGAACAAGTACCATGAAAGTATTTAGAAAAATGGCGGAGAAGAGGCACGTTACGACGGTTGGAAAAGGACTGAGAGCGTGTTGCCAGGTCAGGACTAATAAAATTGCAGATTATTTTATCATGAATCTCAAAGGCTAAATGTGTCAGCAGTATTCAAAGTAATGGTAGACATATACATATATATATATATATATATATATATATATATATATATATATATATATATATATGTAACGCAGATTCTGCCAATTGTCTAGTACTATACAGTCAACCACCTTTCTTAGAAGCAGGCCTGACATTAATACAATATCATCATTTACCTCATCTCAACAGAAAAAAATGGCAGCCATAGAATGCGCGATGGATCATTTTCTTGGAAATTAATATAGGCCGTTCTAACGTTGTTATTAAATTCAGAGTCCTCCATCTCATAGACCATTAACAACGAATGACGATATTGTGTCCTGTCATATTACCAATAGGTCAACAAGTAAAGACGGTTCATGCCTTTTGATGACTTTCTTATCGTTATTTGTGGTAAAGTAGGCCCAACAGACTAACTTGGAAATTGAAATCGTCACGACTATTCTACATTTCGCGCCGAATTTGACATGTTTCCTTTGTTTATTTGTAACTTCTGCCGATAGAGTATTGCTGGCATATATGGTCTGGAGCTCCTTCTGTGTGTTTCAAGGTCCTTGATAAAATCCAAAGACGGATATGCAACGCAATTGGCCCTGATCTGACATTTCGTCTGCAGTCACTCTCTCACAGACGTGCCGTCGCATCCCTCTGTCTTTTTTACAAATACTTTCACGGTAACTGCTCCGATGAGCTGCTTTCGCTGGTTCCTAGACTTGATGAATTTAAGCGTTCAATTAGGCCGGCACCTTGCTCTCACCCTTTCACTGTCGAAACTGTTAAATGTAGCCGTGTCGTCTACTCCAGTAGCTTCATGTCTCGCACTTATCGCCTGTGGAACTCCCTCCCCTTTTCCTGTTTCTGATATGCTATAATCTCCAACTATTCAAATGTAATGTCAATTGACATCCCCAGATGCCTTGATCTATTCCCTATTCTTCTCTTCATCCTTTCCCCTATCACTCCTATTTAACCGCTTGCGTGCTAGTGGCTTCCTGCCTTGTTGTGTTGAAACGTTTAATACACACACACACACACGCACACACACACACACACACACATATATATATATATATATATATATATATATATATAAGTGGTAAACATTTATGTCCGATGCTTTTTAAAGGGTGTAAAAAAAAAATGACGCCATTTTTCTTCTTTTTCACTCCTTCTCATTTCCTCTTATATCATTTTTTCTTTATTTACATTTAGATAGATAGATAGATAGATAGATAGATAGATAGATAGATAGATAGATAGATAGATATGAACATACTGAGAGAGATAGATAGACAGTTAGACAACCGACGGAGATAGTTGGATAGATAGATAGATAGATAGATAGATAGATAGATAGATAGATAGATATGCCAAGCACCTGACATAGATAGATAAATAGATGAAGTATCTCGCAAAGATAGATAGATAGATAGATAGACAGACAGACCAAGAGTTAGACAAACATATAGATGTGAACATTGAAAGTCAAACATGGATTAACAGGTAGATAGATCTATGAATATATATATATATATATATATATATATATATATATATATATATATATGTGTGTGTGTGTGTGTGTGATAAAACTGATATATAGGTGGACAGAATGAGAGGGGGACACAGAGAAATACATAGATATGAATTGAGATAGAGAGATAAATGCAGTTGAATTGAAATACATAGAGAGATAAGAACAAACTGAGATAGATTGGAAAAGACGAAGATAGCTAGCTAGCTAGCTAGCTATCTTCGTCTTTTCCAATTTCTAGCTAGCTAGCTATCTAGCTAGCTAGATAGATAGATACATAGATAGATAGTTATGAATTGAAATTGATAGATAGAAGTATTTTTACATACATATATATATATAAAAATAAATATATACATATATATACACATACAAACACACACACGCGCGCACAGATACACAGACATAAATAGATGCGCATCTTACTTCTGCAAAGTGACATGTCTGCTTCCATCATAATGTGGGTTGCATTTAAATTTTAAATCCTTATGTTGCTTTCATTTATTATACTCGTCGACTTTTGATAAGAGAGCAGCCATATAGATAGATAGATAGATAGATAGATAGATAGATAGATAGATAGATAGATAGATAGATAGATAGATAGATATGGACTTACTGAGATAAATAGTTTGATAAGGAAGGGACTAAGATAGATAGATAGATAGATAGATAGATAGATAGATAGATAGATAGATAGATAGATAGATAGATATGGACTTACTGAGATAGATAGTTTGATAAGGAAGGGACTAAGATAGATAGATAGATAGATAGATAGATAGATAGATAGATAGATAGATAGATAGATAGATAGATAGATAGATAAATATGAACATACTGAGAGAGATAGATATGGACTTACTGAGATAGATAGTTTGATAAGGAAGGGACTAAGATAGATAGATAGATAGATAGATAGATAGATAGATAGATAGATAGATAGATAGATAGATGGGCAAATATATAGATAGGGACAGAGAGAGAGAGAAATATTGATTGTCAAGAACCGATAGATAGATAGATAGATAGATAGATAGATAGATAGATAGATAGATAGATAGATAGATAGATAGATAGATAGATAGATTGGAACAGGCTGAGATAAATCGGAAGTGATATATATATGCATAGACACATTAGATATATAGATAGATTTTTTGGGCGACAGATAGATATAGATAGAGAAAACAGGCATATATGTATATATAAATTTATATATATATATATATATATATATATATATATAAATTTATATATATATATATATATATATATATATATATATATATATATATATATATATAGCAACATTCATATATAGATAGACAGATTACGACACAGAGAAATATTAGTCCTCTGCCACGCCCGATTCTTGCTACGCCGACCTCGTACATAAGCACACTCGAGCAATCGGTTGCGAATATCTCAAATTAACAATCGCTATGAAGCAATGCAACTGAAATAACATTATATCACCAATTTCCTTGTGATCGAGCAGAGTATTGCTTAACTTGTGTTTTTAACGGGTACACCAAATATATTATCGATTTTATTCCTCATGTAATTCACAAAAAGCCATTCTGTGTATCGAACGCAGTAGCTTTACGCACAATCATTGACATCCATTGAGAAAAAAAGCACGTAACGAAATTAAAATTACGTAATTTATTCCTTAATAGAATAGCTGGTTTTCATTCTTTTATACTTTATGCTTGCAAAATCGACGATAGTCACGAAGATCAATTCGGGCCCAGGCATAGATGCCGTCCCTTATTTGGACATGAAATATATTGGCCCCGCACCTTCATTCATAAAAAAGTCATTCATTCATTCATTCTTCATTGTACTCTTTTCTACATTTTACCATTTCATTCATTCATTCATTTATTCATTCATTCATTCCGGCTAACCGTCGGTTCGCCAGTGACTTACGCTAAAACGTCAGAGAAGGTACTCATTCAGAATTTTGTAGGCGGTCTGTCTTGTCCAAATTTTGGGGGTGGGCGGATCCGATTCTGGGACGCTAGTTGAAGTAAACGAAACACGAGAACACGATAAGGCAAAAATTCTCTCTCGGATGCAACAGGCGACTCAAATGGAGAACAGCCGGGCAGGGGAGGTGGGGGAGGGGGAGGAAGAGCTGGTGGGGAGAGAGTACAAGCGGTAATGTTTATTAATATTAATACCAAACTGGTATGCGACAGAGACCACTGGAGGAACAAATCCTGTTACGAAAGAATGGCTGATACTAGCAGCAATACTAAACTACCTCATTATTTCGTTAATAAAATGCTTAATATTTGAATAAAATGGAGAGATTTTACAAGTATTATTTGCCTAATCATAGCGGAATTCACACGAATTGAATTTCATGGTTTTTACTTTTTTATTTTTGTCTAAATATCAAAACGGAAATGCTTTCACATACATACATTCCAGCACACTCAAATACAAGAATATGCACTCAAAACACCCAGCAAATCTCTCTCTCCCCCCTCTCTCTCTCTCTCTCTCTCTCTCTCTCTATATATATATATATATATATATATATATATATATATATATATATAGATAGATAGATAGATAGATAGATAGACAGATAGATAGATAGATAGATAGATGTATAGGCAGATATATAGATACACAGAGAGAAGCAAGCAGATCAATACAGATATATTAATTGAGATATAAAGGTCGATGCATGTGAATTGAGACAAAAAACATATAGGCAGATAGATAGATATATAGATAGATAGATAGATAGATAGATAGATAGATAGATATGAGATATGAGATACATCGATTGATGTGAATTAAGAATGATAGATATTAACTGAAGTACTTATTATATATACAGAAAGAAAGGAGAAATATAAATAAATTTTGTCTCTTATTTCATTGATGCTATATTCAACTGTTCGACTCCAGAGTTACGTAGACCAACTACTTTATAATTTGAACAATAAATAATAGTTCTTCTTATTATTATTTGTATTATGTTAATTCTTTCTCTTTGTGCGTGTTTGTGTCTGTGTTTTTGCGTGTTTGTATGCGTGTATGTATGTGAATATATACATCTAGATTTTGGAATATATATATATATATATATATATATATTATTATTATTATTATTACGGTCTGAAGAAACGGACGTAATTGATTGGCTTCATATTCTAGTTCTTTCACTTGGTAGCTTTTCTAACCTAAATTATTAAGTACTAATATTTTTGTATTGTCGTGATATATCTGAGTTTATTTCAAGTTTTATTCTTTTCTCTCAAATCTCACCCCGTTGTGTTTTGTGCCAGGCTTCATTGATTCTTGCATATATATATATATATATATATATATATATATATATATATATATATATATATATATATATATATATATATATATATATATATATATATATCAGAGTTAACCTGTAGTAAAGACAATATTTATAAATATGACAATAGGAAAACTGTAATAGTTGCCAACGTGTTTCGTCCAATGTCAGCAACTATTACAGTTTTCCTATTGTCATTATATATATATATATATATATATATATATATATATATACTAGCTCTTGTCAACCCCTTTCGCCATTTGACTTTATCAGGCCAAGTCAAGATAAACCAACTACACAACTTTTCGCTTTTATTTATCATAACTTGCCTTGTACTATTTTCCTATTCTCTATTTTACTCATATATATATATATATATATATATATATATATATATATATATATATATATATATATATATATATATATATATATATATATATATATGGAGGACTCCCCCGTCGTATTCGACGTATCAGGGTCAAGCAACTCAGTTCCTAGGAATCGACAGCCCAGACACCAGAACATTAGATTTGATTATAGTGGTGAAGGTTTCGTGCGGGACCATCCACACTTTTTGAAGGGACGAATACAGAGACCTGGTGCACTAAGTGCCACAAGGTCCCCAAACGACCCTCTGCAGGTTTTCAACTCTGAGTTGTCCTTCATCTAGACCAGTTACCATCCAAGGCTAAAGAACCCAGTCTATCTTGTTATTTACCCATAGCTGAAAAGGATTCATGCCATTCTCAAGGGTATTAGCAGGTAACGGAATGTAATGCATTCGATGGAATTTGCTGTCTTCTGCTATATGTGACTACTCGTATATATATATATATATATATATATATATATATATATATATATATATATATGGAGGTGCATATATCTTAGAGAGAGAGAGAGAGAGAAAGAGGTTTGTTCACGTAAACTACGCGCAATGAAGCAGTTTGTTTGGATTGACCTTGAAACAAAAATACTCGGCGAGCCTTGCCGATCCCCCGCGGCAAACCCTCCGGACACCTGCTACTCCCCCGCGTAACTTCGCCGGCAGGACCGCGTGGCGGATGTGCAAGCGGTTGACACCGGCGGAAAGGGCCGGGAATGCGCACGGACGACCAAAGTCAACGACGGACGATGGCGCCGCCGCACCGGTTATCAGTTATTATCTGTTAATGTCCCTCTCCAAGTTTTCCTCTGCTTTAACCTGGTATTGAACTCACACTTTTGGGGTCCTGTAACTCGATCTAACCAACGCCTGTATCAATTAAACATGGCACGTGGAACTAGAACAGTCTACCCAAGCGAGCGAAATAAAGGGTTCAGTTCGACATTGCATCCACCTGATGAAGGCCGGATCGTACAACGGCCGAAACATTGTAATAAATATGAGGACAAAGATGAGGACAATAGTCCTATTAATGTAAATAGTGTAAATAATACCTCATTTCAGAAATATAGACAGATACTGAAGGGCCGAAACGTTGTAATAAATATGGCGACAAATATAAGGACAATAGTCTGAATAGTGTAAATAGTGTAAATAATACCTCATCTCAGAAATATAGACAGATACTAGCGTTAACTTTAATATAAAACCGTAAGTTCTTTGTTAACAGTTTCTTTTCTCGTATTACTCGTTTGTTGAATCCCCTTAGGGCTCCATGCTTTCCAGCCAATCTTAATTTTCAAAAAGTTAAATGCAATCTCAATTGCTGTCTACTGTCATTCTGATTGCTCTATATTCGTTCCTGAGTGGTGTTTCTCTTCTCTGATTCCTCCATACAAAGTAACCCCTTTTGTCTCATTTCATTCTCATTTTTTGCCTTGCTTGGTTATGAAAAAACAATCCTCTATGTACAGTTAATACTATAACGTTACAAAATTAGGTTAAGTTCAAGCATTTGTAGTCATTGGCATCCGGGTATATATTGGCTGATAGTAACCAAACCTATTCATAGGAACCTCCTAGATTTTTAGATTTAGATTTTTTAAAAAAGCAGGAGCATTTGGAATGGGGGTCAACCACGAGAAATCCGATGTATTTCTGAATAAAAAAAAAATAGTACTTGTGTCAACATGAACGGGAATTCACTGGAGAAATTGTCCAGTTTTAAATAATTAGAAACAATCTTGTCTAAAGATGGTCTCTGCAACTCGGAAATCTGCACACAGATTGACGCAGCCATGGCAGCAATGACAAGAATATGGAGGAGCAAATTCAGCTTTCAAACAAAGTACAGAATAAACAAAATCGCTGGTATACAAAATCGCTGGTAGTTTCTATTCTTCTATATGGATGTGAAAAGTGGACACTTTTGGCAGAAACAGAGAAAAGGATTCAAACGTTTGAGATAAAAAGCATGAGAAAATTTTTTGGCATCTTTTTTCGGAAAGATACAACCAATGGGTTTGTGCGGAAAAGGTTTTGTAGACCACGAGGCTCCTCTTCTTGACACTGTTAAACGGATAAAAAATGGTGTTGTCTGGACACATTACAGGGAAGTACAGCTTATATAAGACTATCATGCAAGGTATCTTTGAAGGTGGGCGTTGGACACAACGTCAACGTTAAAAATGGGTGGACAATGTCAAACAATGGACAGGTATTGACTATACCAGAATTACTTATGGCTGCCGTTGAAAGACTGTTGTGGAGGAGATTTAGCGTGGCTTCTGCATTCGGATCCCCCATCTACCATTACAAAAATCAAGGGGACAATGATGATTATGATGATCATCATCATGCAGATAAATGTTTTTTAAGGTTGTACAGTTATATTTAACAGTCCCCCCACAAGGAATGTTTGTGGCACAAGGCCAAGTTTAACGTGAGTTTCTCCGTAGGCTCGGCTAAAAATATTCCCTTCGAATCCGTATAAACGTGTTCAGGGCCCGTCTACCTCCCCGGACGAAATTTTACCCTTCGACAAAGCCTCGTCCAGGTTCCTCTTTGCCGAGGCAGAGAGAGAGAGAGAGAGATTGACAGTAATGAAGAGAGAGAGAGTTTGACAGTTAAGGTCGTACACTAGTATTTAGTCCCCACCCACGAGGGAATCATGTGGCACAAGGCCGTGTAGCGTGGGATCTCCGAGCACGTGGGCACGGCCAAAAATATGCCCTTTGAACCGCATAAACCGGTTCAAGGTCGGTTTACCTCCCCGAAAGAGACCCCGCCCTTCGGCGTAGACTCGTTTGGGTTCCTCCCCACCTGAAGGCAGAGAGTTCAACCGATCAATCGATCAGCCGGTCGTCTGACTTCAGTCTGAACGAGTCATCACTGTTAAGCTCGTACACTACTTCCAAAACATTCGGACGAAAACCTTGATAATAAAAAGCAAATGAAAATCAACTGGCCTACTAACACTTGATTATAGCATTTGGTTAAACTTTGACTTCAGCATAGTTGCCAATTTAATTTAATTGCCTTTGCTATTTGTATATATTGCATTATTACAGGTTTAGAGAAGGTGCAAGTATTAGTCGTCTACACAACCCTAGTAAACATGAGCTACACAGAAATCTTAACTCCTTACATAGACCTCCCGTTTATACATATAATAGAACATTATGAAATAAAGCTAGGCATAATTACAGTATGTCTAATTTGACTGGTTAAACATTACGCTACTAGAGACCTTAACTTTACGTATAAATCTATCTTATTTACAAGTAATATTACAGTACTATGAAGTTACACTAAGTAGAATGTCTGTCTTGTTTGGTTAAACATCAGAGAAATCGTGACTTTACGTATAAGAGATCGTGACGTTACATATGAAAGAGATCGTGACGTTACGTATAAAACTATCCAATGGAAATTTAATATTACAGAATGATGATTTTAGGCTATGCCCATTTACTGATAGTCTATTGTGATTGGTCAGTTATTAGCAAACTAGAGACCTTACCTATAAATTTTACAGATTTACAATTAACATTACAGTATTAGGCTGTTAGTCGAGGTAAATTAATGGTAGGCTGTGGTAAATATTAACCAACCAAAGAACATAACCTTACGTATAAATATTTCTTATTTATATTTAATATTATAGTATTATTAAGTTAGGTTTCTAATGAATTCTGTTGGTTTATGGCGTTTGGTTAAACATTTGCCATCCAGTAACATTAATATTACCTATAAATCTCTCAAATTTACAAATTTTTATTTTTTTTTTTGCTTATTTAAGCATTTCACACCAAGCAAGGCGCTAAGCCACTAGGGCGCAAGGGGTCACAGACGATTTTGAGCAAGATCAGATAGGAGTGATAGAGGAAAGGATGAGGAGAAGGGTAGTGGATAGATCAAGGCAACTGGAGTTGTCGATTGACATTACATTTGAATAGTTGGAGATTATAGCTCTCAGGGAAACAGGAATATAGAAGGGAGTTCCACAGGTGAGAGGTGCGAGATGTGAAGCTATTGGAGTAGAAGAGACGGCTACATTTAATAGTTTCAACAGTGAAAGGGTGAGAGCAGGATGCCAGCCTCGTAGGGCGCTTGAATTCATGAAGTCTGGGAACCAACGAATGCAGCTCCTCGGAGCAATTGCCATGAAAGTATTTGTAAAAAAGACAGAGAGAGGCGACGGCGCGTCTGTGAGAGAGTGACTGTAGACGTGATGCCAGATCAGGGCCAATTATATTGCATATCCGTCTCTGGGTCTTATCAAGAACCCCGAGCCAAACAGAAGGGGCTCCAGACCATATATGGCAGCACTACTCAGTGCAAGGGCGAATTGTTGATTTGTAGATTTGAAGGATCGATTCCGGGGAGAAAAATTCCTGGCGCGGCACAGGGAGCCAAATTTCCTTGCGGTGGACGAAGCAATTGACTCAATGTATTTGTTCCATCTCAGGTCAGCACTGAACATGAGACCTAGCAGCCGCATTACAATTAATGTTGCAGTATTATGTAATGAGGCAAGATATATTTACCGGTTGTCTATAGGCTCTGGTTAAACATTAGCCAACAAGAGAACTTAACTTTACCTATAAATATCTCCTATTTACATATATTACTCTATTTTAAAGTTAGGCGAGGTACATTGACTGGTATTCTCTTGTGTGTCGTTAAAAATTAGCCAGCAAGAGACTTTAACTTTACATATAAATTTCTCCTATTTACAATATTATAAAGTTAAGCTAGGTACAATTGCCGGTATCTGTCTGTATTTCTGACATGAGGTATTATGATTATTTACATTATGCTGAAAGTTATCCTCATCTTTATTGCGACTAGTCACTGGATCTAACCAACGCCTTTATCTACTGGGCCATGTGTCCTTGAGTCATGGCACGTGGAACTAGAACAATGCACCCAGGTGTACGAAATAAATATAAATTTAATATAATTATTCAGCACCAGTATGAGACGCTGACACATACATACAAAAAACCCAGAACAATAAGTTACAAACAATTAACAAGACAACTTACAAGGAATAGACGAAAGGACAAATGCTGTATAGTCAAACGAAGCAAGATCAGTTCAAATATTAATTAGCTTAATATCAACTTATTAATCAACAGTTGAAGACCTTCATCGAAGACTATTTAAAACTATGAGCCAGGCCATCTGGTAGAGTGTTGAAGGGATGCTAGCTGCTCTACAGCCTAATGGAAATAATAATAAAACCTCATCTTAGAGATAGAGACATATATTGAATGTATGGCATGTGGAAATTCCAATCATCTGAAGAAGACCGGAGCGTACAACGGCCGAGACTTTGTGAATATGGCAATAAAGATGAGGATAACAGTCCAAATAATGTAAATAATGTAAATAATCATAATACCTCATTTCAGAGATATAGACACATATTGAAGGCATGGCACGTGAAACTAGAACACTCTACCTCCTTAGGCGAAATCAAGGTTTTGGTTTGAAACTCCAATCACCTGTAGAAGGACGGAGCGTACAACGACCAAAACGTTGTGAATATGGAAATGTAGATGAGGATAACAGCCTGAATAGTGTAAATAATGTAAGTAACAATTACTGGTAGTTTAAAACAGCTCGGTAAACATTAGCCGCCAGACACTTAAATTTCACAAATAAGACCCTGAGGATATTTCTGAATGATTTCACGGGGATAATCGTCTTCTGACAGCTCTCATGTGTCTATGGTTTAAATATTTAGCCAAATATGTTAGCGTAAAGAAACATTGATTTGAAGTGCAACGTTGTGAAAAGTTTTTGCCATAGGCGCTTTCATTTATTCGATGCCACTCCTGTGAATTCCTCATTCGTAAACACTTTAAATAAGCAACATTTCAAGGATTCAATTATAAGAGGAAAAAAGAAAAAGCAATCACAAAATATACCTTTTTAATACTACGACTAAGACGAAATTAAATAAGAATACGTACGTAAAATATAAAGCTGAACGAAAAACAAGTCTGGCTTGTACGACATCTGCCTATAGAAGCAGTCGCACCAGACGTCTGTCTATACAAGCAGTTGCACCAGATGTCTGACTATAGAAGTATTCGTACTAGACATCTGCTTATAGAAGCAGTGGCAGTAGACATCTGCCTATAGAAGCAGTCGCGCCAGACGTCTGTCTATAGAAGCAATCACACCAGACATCTAACTATTGAAGCAGTTGCACCAGACGTCTGTCTGTACAAGTAGTTGCACCAGATGTCTGCCTATAAAAGTAGTCGTACTAGACATCTGCCTATAGAAGCAGTCGCACTAGACATCTGCTTATAGAAGCAGTCGAACTAGACATCCGCCGATAGAAGCAGTCACACCAGACATCTGTCTATTGAAGCAGTCGTTCCAGACGTCTGCCTATAGAAGCAGTTGCACTAAATGTCTGATTAGTCGATTCAGAGGACTGTATATATATATATATATATATATGTATATATATATATATATATATATATATATATATATATATATACATATATATATATATATATATAGTCGCACAAGACGTCTGCCTATAGAAGCAGTCGCATCAGATGCCTGTCTATAGTAGTCGCACCAGGTGTCTTATAGAAGCAGTCCCACCAGACGTCTGTCTATAGGAGCAGTCACACCAGATGTCTGTCTATATAAGCAGTCGCACGAGACGTCTGTCTATTGAAGGGATCGTTCCAGACGTCTGCCTATAGAAGCAGTCGGACCAGACGTCTGCTTAGTCCATTCAGACATCTGTTTATATATATAAAGTCGCACCATACGTCAGTCTATAGAAACCGTCGCACAAGACGTTTGCTTATAAACGTAGTTGCATCAGACGTCTGTCTATAGTAGTCATATAAGATGTCTGTCAATAGAAGCAGTCGCACCAGATGTCGGCTTATAGAAGCATTCGCACTAGACATCTGCCTTTACAAATAGTCGCACTACATTTCTGCCTATAGAAGTAGTTGCTCCAGATGTCTGTACTATTGGCACTTCAAACCAGAGTGTTTAATACTGTTAATTTTACAAGATTAATAATAGTAGTCATTTTATTAATAGTTACAGTAGAATAGTAAGCAAGTCCTGGTTACATCGATGTACTTCATTCAGCAGCAAGAATTCTGATCGGAATATTGAAGGTTTTTGGGAGCGTGGAACCACCTTTTAATTCACGTTGTTCCCAGGTCCACGCTGACCCGGATTGGTAGCACCTGTTAGGGTGCCAGCTATGGGAAAATAAAAATCCATCAAACTAAAACAAAATACTTTAAAAGTATAAAAATACATTTCTTACATAAAAATACCAAAACAATGCATTTTATTTGTAGTTGTAGCCAAAAAATGTGTTCCAAATATTTAGATTCCAGCATTAAATTATCCGTAGTGGTTGGTATGCCGTTAAGCAAAATCAGCGAATCAATACCTCTTTCATTGTATTAATCCATATAATTTCCTAACTTTTTTAAAGAAATCAAACTGGATCCCAAAATATAACTTCAACAATTCTAAAAACTGACTCTAGTAATTATATGCACAAAAGTTGGGTATCATCTACCATGTATTCAATTGTGAAAGCAAATAACACATCATATTTTTATTACTTCAAACCACCCAGTAGAATTAAATTTCTGCATTAACTGACCCATATGGAGTTGATGTGTAAATTGAGAAACATCCTCAGGATAGTAACTTTAAATATTTATAGTACTAGTTAACCGTGATGGTATATATTTCAAATTTCCATTCTTACAGTACAATTATAAGTTTATTCTTCTCCGTGGAGTGCTTTTTTAATCATTTCCTTTCAAACGATACAATAAAACCAGCAAAACGCAAAGGTTAATGAGCGTTAGAAAAATCTACCTCAATGAAAACGAACAGTTTAGAAAGAGAATGATACAGAAAAATGCTTGCGCTTTTGTATTGAATCATTGTATACAATAAAATTCAATTGTATATGTAATAATTGTTTATCAAAATTTAACTGGATTAGTATGTAATATATATATATATATATATATATATATATATATATATATATATATATATATTTACATACAAAGAAATAATCACACATAGAATCAATCAGAAATATTAATGCGATTAATGGTGACATCCGTCACTAGAAACATAATATATGCATTAAAATACTGTTAATCCATAGAGTGAAGTGATCCTCGTCGAAACCATTGATGTCTGTAGTTTTCAGTTTATTTGATGTTAAAATGCTAGTACTTACGAATAGTCCTCTATTCATCATCAGGCATGTGTTTTTTTCCTTATAAAATCAAAAACTTGAAGACGAAATACTTGTTTGTCGACCGAAAGATGTTTTTTGAATATCTGCTATTAATGACGGTTAGGAACAATTTTCGGAACGTACAAAAACGCAACGCTAAGTTTTTCAAAATTTTAAGTGAGAATTTTATTTAAATATTTCTTGTGATGTGTTAAATCCACGAATTCTATTTTACAAGTGTATTCAGTTTATATGGCATGAACTAAGCATATAGTTCAATTATGTAGTCTAATGTCTTAGTAGTAGTTTTTTTTATAGGAATTTTTCTGTACTGCGGATCAATAGTTTTTATAAACTATATATATATATATATATATATATATATATATATATATATATATATATATATATTAGAACATGTCTCGTTGAATAATTTTGACGTTTTGTCTAAATATTTTCAATAGGATCCTCTCATATTCACTGTCAAGCTTCTTAGTATCCAAATTAAAGGAAGAGAAAATTAATATGTTGATACATTTTCCTTTATTCCGATTAATTTCGACATTAGCAAAATGACATGATGAGAATGTTGTTGTTTTTTCTAAAATGTAATTGTTGTGTTCATCTGAAAGTTATATTCTTTTAAGTCTGAAGGGTAAAGCGATAAGGATGTGTACCGTGCAGTTTAACTGTCTATATTTCTGAGATGAGGTATTATGCTAGGCCACAAAAATCTCCTGAGCCGACCAAGCATAGAAATAAATACAATATGGGAACCAGTAAGAAGGTGTACCAGAGAAAAGCGATAATAACAACAAAAATTGAAACATGAGCTCTGGTAAAAAATACGGAATGATAACACCAAAGTTTGTAATATGAGCACTGGTAAAAATGGTGCTGGAAACATTAGGTTTATAATACCCAGAAAGTCATACACGGATGTCCTCAAGGACACATGGCACAGTAGATAAAGGCTTTAGTTAGATCCAGGTCACAGGATCCAAAGAAAATATTTGTGCTCCTACAGGATTTTCCGCTAAATGTTGTTTAATACTGTTTATTATAAGCCGAGCATTTACTTAAATACCTGTATCTATAAAAAGAATATTAAACATAAAATTGTCGGACTCCGTTTTATAACATATATATATATATATATATATATATATATATATATATATATATATATATATATATACATTGTCTGTATTTAGGCAGCATTTTTCATTGATGCATGCTTCATTGAATAATATAGACAATTTTTGTCGATTTATTTTATGCAAATTCCTTTCATATCGTCTGATAAGCTTAATAACATTATCATTAAAAGACGAAAGAAAATCACCATATTGATACAGGTTTTTTAATTCTATCTAACCTTTCGGCTTACATAAGCTATCATACAATATATTAAACAATACACGCACAATGGCAATAATGATAGTCTGTCTTTGTTTGCATCGAAGATTTCCAAACAACGACAAATTCGTGCATACGAGACGCTGGAATTGAAAATCGCACCGCGGCTCATGACGTCACACATGTTCACGCGAGAGTGAAAACGAGACGTGTTAAGTATATACATATATCCTCAGTGAATGCAGTCAAACGTTGAAAGCAAATTCAGGATGAGGTTTTTATGTTTAAGGTTCGATACTTTTAAAGGACTTGGTTTCGTGAATTAGGTTCAATATCCGCCGGCTGGACACTGCAGATTGAGATTCAAATAGAATAAAGATAATATATTGCTAAACATGTTTAGTGGGACGAGATCAATCTATACCTCGTAGATTAGATAAAAGCTTCAGTTTTTTGCAGATTGCGTGTCCTAATATCAAACTATCAAACTCTATTGGACTTCCATATCTCTTGGGATCGCCTCGCTGTATAGGTTAAACAATTTTTGTGTACTTGCCCAAATTTAATCCAAGGGGAGCCGGTGTGGTAAATACTTCAGATTATTATAATATCCATTACATTATAATTACTTTTCCTTAAGCAAACAGATTTTTTTTATCGTAACGTATTAAATGGTTTTGCATGGAACAATGCCATTGCCTTTTTCGTTTGAATTGTTTGATCTAAGATCCTTCGAATTATCAGAATAGCATTTCTTTTTCAAATGTCAGGATAAAAAAAATCTATTCTTGCTTTATGACTGTTTCTATTTGATTTCAAGTTCTATTTATTAGAAAATGTTTTGTGGCTCATTAATCTGATTGTCTGATGGAGTTTCCATTCATTTTCATCTAACTTCTTTCACATTCCTACAAAGATGGAACTGCTAAAGTCTTCCGGTATTTCACCGCTGTTGTATATTTCAATTATCTTCTTCTGACCCTTTACATTGATATTTTATGTAATAAATTCCTTTTAAAACTCCCTTAGTAGTCAGATATTCTGACCATTGCGATTCTCTTATAGTCCGTCTAAACAATCACATCTCTGTTACCCCCAACGTTATCTTCATCTGTGAGGAAATTGTCCATCATTCACAAACGTATAGAGTTTAAATATAATACAGAAGTTCTATAGATATTTTATTTGTTTCTATGACACTCTCTCGATGTCTTAATGCATTGCTTTGTTTCTGAAAATACACTTCCACTATCCTGATGCACTATCAGATTTATGTATCACATGTTTTAGCGTCCGTTACTAAACTGCTTAGATTGCTAAATTTATGTTTTCGTTTGATTTTAATGTCCCTAATTCGATACTAGCAGTTTGGGAAGCCACACTTTCTCGCCTGTTCTACCAAATGTATTCGTGGCGTTTTTCTGTTGAACCACATCTCTGTTGCACCTAACCATCTCTTAATCCGGGAAGAAATTGTCCAGCACTCTCTGCCATCTAGGAAGACTGCTATAACATAGCAATTGAAAAAGGAGTGAAGCAAGAGTATACGATTTCATCAAAACTATTTGGAGCAGGCCTTAAACGAACCTACTGGAAAAGAAAATGGGAAGGGCTTTATTTAGACTAAGTATGGTTTATTGGCGACATTTTTCTGATGTCAGAATCAGCAGAGGAAATACATAAAACAGAACTTATCTCCCCAGTGCAAAAATGGCGGTTTAAAAAATAAAGAGAGAGAAAAAAGAACTAAATTTCAACAGTATCTTGCAGGAAGTAATCAAAAAAAAATAGTTAAAGAAATGCAATGTACATACTTTGATTAAGTGATGTCATAAGTGAGTGATTGCATAAAAATTGATAATGTTGAAAAAAATCATATGAAAATTGATAATGTTGGTAAAATCATATGAAAATTTATAATGTTGGAAAAGATCATATGAAAACTGATAATGTTGGAAATGACCACGGGAAAATTAAATTATGTTGGAAATGATACGTGGAAATTAATAATGTTGGAAATGACCACGTGAAAATTGATAATGTTGAAAATGACAGCGTGAAAATTGATAATGTTGGAGAAGGATCACGTGAAAATTGATAGTGTTGGAAATGATCACTTGAAAATTGATAACATTGGAGAAGGACCATAAAAAATTGATATCATTAGAAAATGACGACAAGAATAAAATTGGAATATGAACATATGAACTTTGATAACTTTAGAGAAATAAAACGGAAATAACTGACAATATTGAAGAACACCCAACAAATGATAATATCAGAGAAGGTCCACCTAAAATTTTAAAAGTGCGATTGACATTAATTTAAAAAATATCTGTCTAATCTTATGCATACCTACGAAATTCTACTGAAAACGATGTGAAAATTAGTGTAATCAAATCCTTGTCAAATTGAATAAAATGGATATAATTTGGGAATCTGATGTAAAGGACAACCTCAAACGGAGGTTTTTCCAAACCACTGTAGAGGCGGAAGTAATGTATGGTGACACTGCTTGGACATTAACTAAAACCCTAGAGTCTAAGCTTGATGGAACCTACACTCGGATGTTCAGAGCTATATTTAGCAACTCCTGGAGACACCATCCAATTAAATCACACCTTTGATATTTCTACAATCTTACGCGATCACAGAATACGCTTTGCAGGATACTGCTGGCGAACAAAAGAAGAACTTGTGAGGAATCTACTGTTCTGGACACCTAGCTATGGAACAAGACGAGTTGCTCGCTCAGTAACAACCTACATTGATCAGCTATGTTATGACACAAAATTCCACCATAATGACCTACCGATCTTGATTTAGGACCGTGATATCTGTCTCATGAATGCCAAGCTAAATCGAGCGATTAAAGATATGAAATGAAACATTTCAAACGATTGGTTTGGAAGAATTTAATGAACACAAACACTTACTAATATGCATAAAAAAACGTAAAGTGTACAAAGAAAATATAAAACCAGAAGACGTGAATAAAGCCATACGATTATGAAAGTCAGTCAATCAGTTATGTACCATGAGTGATACACGATTAGGTGATCATGTTTCTTTGGGTAATGACTGACGAGGGGGATTGTTTCCCGCAGTAGGTTGCCATTTCTTTCTGCGGTAGACCAGTTTCCATCCAAGGATATATGATCAGCTATTTACCCATACCCTGGATTGGGGAGAAGAAGGAGTAGATTCATACCTTTCCCAAGCGTATTAGCACGTAAATGAATGTAATGGATTCGACTAGAATTCGAACTCGGCTCTCCGATTCCTCAATCCGAGCCGCTATCCATTACGCCACCTCGAGGCAAAACTGAAATTGATAATCTGTGGTATATAAATTTCATAATCTTTGGTATATAAATAGCAATACTTGGGTTTCCAAATGAATGAAAAAAAGTTGCACACACACACACAAACATATATATATATATACATAATAATAGTGCACAATATATATATATATATATATATATATATATATATATATATATATATATGAAAATATTGTAGAAAATAGGAAAGAAACTGGTTTGGTAAATAATCCAAAGTTCCTTAGTATTTTTCTAATTATTTTTAAAAAATAGTGCTCGATACGAAATAAAAATATATATAATTATTTATTTAAAAATATGATTCCAACACGCTACATAAGAGGTCTCATGTTTCAAAACAAGAGCCGAAAACTTCAAAATAATATTTGAATTAACTTGAGTTAAAGTAGGCTCTGTTCCATCTTCAAGCGAAATTTTTGGGGAATGACTTATTTCTGAAATTTACGCGTTTTAATAGTATGGTCAGAATTGAAATCAAAAATTTCCATGGTAACATCAAGGGCGGATTGTTTAGAGTCGGCCGACAGTATTACGTCATTATTTTTGCCCCAACCTAATATATATATATATATATATATATATATATATATATATATATATATATATATATATATATATATATATATATAATAGAATCCAGGTAGAACTCAATGTGCGTGACAGAGCAAGGATATAATATAAAAGGCTCAAACACTAATATTCCATGAATATGATTTATTACATTCGAATAGTAATCAAGATCCAATTCATCAGACCTACAAATTCAATTTCTTTTTGGATCGTGATTACGAGTCCAATGTAATATATTATAACTATGGATTATTAGTATTTGAGCATTATATATATATATATATATATATATATATATATATATATATATATATTAAGTTTATTACTTTTTGTAACACTATCTTCTTGTGTCATAAATCGATGAAAGTAGGCGAATGATTACCCAGATGTTAAAGACTACCGGTACTTGTACTCAGCCTAATTACATAATGCTGCAATATTAAATGTAAATAGGAGAGATGTATATACAAAGTCGAGGTTTCTTGTAAGATAACATTTACTCAGAAGCCATAGTCTAGCTATATTTACATGTAGACTCACTCCATAATTCTGGAATACTAAATATAAATAGCGGAGGTTTATATAAAAAAAAAACTTAGAACTAATTGGTACGCTAATGTTTATCTTGGCGCCATTGAGTACCATTACTCGTACGTTGTCAAATAATAATCTAATATTAAAAAATGAATGAATGTTTGTCTAAATGTCATTAAATTCTGTATTTTGATATGCATACAGTACAGATCCATTAGAGATATGACTTTTGAGTAACGCTGTGTCATAAATCGATTAACTTTTGTTCAAAAGTAATGAAAAATTCATTAATTTGTATTCCTTCTTGAAAAAGTTCACCCCGAAAATTCGATTTTACCATGTCCGCAATAAAGGTAAAAAATCAACATTTTTCAGAGGCTCTATTTTTCATTTGAAAATGTTATAATTGGATAGTACTTATGTATTTTTAACGCATATAAGCGTTTATAGCTATAGGATAACATATAACCTTACAAATAAACAAAAATTTCAGACATGCACAAGCTTCATTTTTCATTTGATAATGATGTAATTAGATAGTACTTATGTATTTTAAATATGTATGTATTTTATCAAGATCTTCCAGTAGTTACACACAACCTCTCTCCATAATACTGTAATATTAAAATATAAATATCGATGGTTTATATACTAAAAATATAGCTGTATTTGGTACTCTAATGTTTACTCAGGCGCCATTGAGTGCTGCTACTCGTCCGTTATCAAATAATAATCTAATATTAAAGGTGAATGGATATTTGTTTATGTGTCATTAAATTCTGCATTTTGATATGCATTCAGTACATTTTCATTGGAGTTATGACTTTTTAGTAACCTGATGTTCCTGTATCATAAATCGATGAACTTTTATTCAAAAGTAATAAAAAATGCATTAATGTGTTTTACTTCTTGAAAAAAAAAATTATAGGTTGGTGCAAAAATAATGACGTAATAATGTCGTTTTTGACCTATTTATAACGTCAAAAAACGACATTATTACGTCATTATTTTTGCACCAACCTACTACCTCACAGCGGAACGAAAATTCGATTTTACCGTATAAGCAATAAAGGTAAAAAATCAAAATATTTCTGAAGCTTTATTTTCCAATTTGCTAATCATGTAACTGGATAGCACTTACGAAGTTTTTAAGCGTTTAACAGTTTCTAGGTACAGCATTTCATAGAAACTTACAAATAAACAAAGTTCTAAAGCGTTCCATAAAGTTATCTGAGGTTCCAGGAAGTTCTAGCAGACTCCAGAATGTCATAATACTAATATGCTTATAGAAGATTATAGAACTATCGTGTTAAAGTGCTACATTTTTACAAAATAAACTGAATGAATCCTTCTTCATTACTTTTTAATAAACTATCATCGAATTATGACAAAGGAAATAAATTATTTTACTAAGATCATAAAGTCATACCACTAAGATATATATATATATATATATTGTATCGAGCACTATATATATATATATATATATATATATATATATATATATATTGTATCGAGCACTATTTTTTAAAATAATAACAAAAATACTAAATAACTTTGGATTATTTACCTAACCAGTTCTTTCCTATTTTCTATATATTTTCATGTATATATATATATATATATATATATATATATATATATATATATATATATATATATATATATATGGAGAAAAATATTTGGAAAAAACAAACAAAAATCCTTAAATGCAATTATCTTGTTTTAATATGAATGTTAATTGTATTTTAATGAATATTGTCCTGAAGAAGGTTTATTAAACCGAAACGTCATGCGTTGACATTTCATTCATATTAAAACAACATAATTGCATTTAAGGATTTTTGTTTGTTTTTTCCAAATATTTTTCTCCATTCTGTCGGATTTATATCCATTTATATTTGCTTATATAAATATATATATATATATATATATATATATATATATATATATATATTCTAGTTATACATACAAATATTTAAGTAAATGCTCTGTTTATAGTAAACAGTATTAAACAACATGACTGGCATAAATATCCGAGAAATTTTCATAGAAATAAATCGTCCTCCGAAACCTATTTCGCTGTATAAGAGTTCATCAGTGTAGGTAAACGTCTGATTCTTTCAAACCGAGATCGTAACTCGACAGATTTGACATCAGTCAGAGATGCTAACCCTAAGCCATCAGAGCAAGGCAGAAAAAGGGACATTTTTAACGTTTTATATACGTGATGTATCCAAACGCCAGTACCCAAGAGCACCCAATTAGTAATTAAAGAAAGCTGCATTAACTGCAGCAGCAGCCACTGTTTTTTTTTTTTTCGTTTTTTTTTTGTTCTTTTTTAATTTCCTTTTCTCAGTCGGCTAAGGAGATCATAAATTCTTCAGAAAATTACTTCGTTTACATTTTGGATATGAAATTAATTGAATGACCCATAAGGTGCCGATATGCCGGTAAGCAATCAATCTTAACACTAGCGGAACCGGTTTTTAAATAGTTTCTTTCTCTCTCTCTCCACCATACATATATATAT